>JACDRQ010000204.1:0-103623 GCA_013841215.1 Hycleus cichorii
CTGACATGAGAAGGAGAAAAATGTTTGAAAATCGCAACATTATCTGAAACGAGCGGTTTTGACCAACTTGTGGGTAAGCTACCAGGCTTAAATTTTGTTTAAATGATCTCCAAGCACCCTTCTATAAATCCTCAAAATATTTCTCAAATACCTTGCAAATAGTGGCAGTTACTATAGTGATTTTTAACACTTGGTGTAGCTTATAGTTTTTTGGGTCTTCTTTTTTTGTAGATTTTCATATTTGAATTATCGGGTTTTAACAATTTTGTGAAAATAATTGAGATTTTTTTTGTCTAGATTTTGGGAAAAATCACCCTTAAAACGTCTATAGAATGTATTTTAGAATGTCATGCCTCATTTCTGACCCATAATCTTGAGTTCATAGCACTTCATGTGTCTTAAAACTTGTATTCAATTATTCAAAACATTAGAATCTAATCTAATCTTCTAATAGTCGTATTCTGCAACGTTTTGTCGGTTGGTTACTCTGCCAACGCTGGAGATTGGCAGTCTCTTTAGAGATCTTCTTTCTTAGTCTTACTCTTCACAATTCTANATCACATGTATGATTGAAAAGAAGCAGCAAACCATTTTGAACTGAGAGTTAAGCTTTTGAGACATGTTGTTGCTACCGAAATAGCAAACTTTAGCAAATTTGGCATCTCGATTATTTTAGATGTTTCTAATCCAGATTTTAGGACGATTTCGCCGACTCACCCTACAAATAAAAAAGACTATAACCAACAAAGAAGGGCTATTTCTAGTTACAATTGCCAATTGAAACTTTAATAGACTACATTACTTACTACTTTAATAGACTACTTTAATAGACTACATTACTCTAAAATTCGCGAATTTTAGAGGAAATTTCGGCTAGCTCGGAAATCAATTAATAAGAAATTTGAACGTTTGAAAACTTTACTCAAACTACAGGAAATTTTGAAATCTTTGTTCCTCTAATACCCAGTTATTTCACTATCCAATTTGATGATGATATCCGTTGTTGGAAACCTTTTTTTCTATATGGGCGTATACTATTGTATTGCACTGCCGTCCCTGGGAAACTATTAATTTTTCTATATAGTAGTAGTACATTAAGGAATTTTTCAATTTCTGATTTAAACTAGAAACAGTTATATTAAATGTAATTATTATTATAACGGCATTTTACGGTTCATGTAATCTACAGTCTTAAATTTTACTTCTTTCACTACAATTCTTCCAGTTTTCACGATTTTGTTGTTATAAATTCTTCGTTTTTCCTAGATGATCATGATGATTTCAAATTTTCTATTAATTACACCACAACGAATTTATAATTTTAATTAATTCGATCCGGTATAAAGTATAATTTGAATTTTATAATAATGATAAGATAACTAACAATAAAAACGTTTGGAATTTCATCTAATTAACAAAACAAAACAACCCAATCAATCGATTCTTTTATTGTACAATTAAATATAAGATATGATTTCCTTTACAGTTGACTTGGCTTGGAAATACGGATAATTAGAAAAGAGGACGATATGATCACAATTCCCCACATTTTATTATTGTTAATATCGAAATCTACACAATAAATTAATTAAAACCAAATTTGGGGAATCGTAAATAAATCGAATAAGATTTATCGAAACAATTATAGCGATTTTTTCAAAAACAATTTCAACACCATTGTTATGTCGTAATAATTGATTCGCTTTTATTGACGTTAATTTTGAAAACCGTAATTTTACGATCTGATTTAAACCGAAAAGTAGTTGAAATCATCACGGACAGGTACATAAATCTAAAAATTTCGGAAACTTTCAATTATAAGCGGACACTTTCTTTTTGATTCTAATATTTATCAAATTTCGCAATACTTAAAGTATAACATCCGCCACATATATCATAATAATTTAGAATAAATTAAGAAATACTATAATTATGGATGAATAATTGTGTGACAGATTTTTGGGAGCGATAATGGCTTCAATAACAACGTTCTCACAATCTAGTTGAAATTCAACGATTTTTTCCAACGAATTACCCGAATATAGAGCAATCTTGTAGATAGTTGCATGAATTTTGTGTTATTTCGTCATGTCACGAGAAAACGTTTCATTCATTGGAAATAGAACAGATCGTGTTGTTTTCAACTACACTTCGAAAATAAATAGAAATAAAAACATAGAAGGACATTATTGGAAACGGGCAATTTCGGCGAGTTGATGAGAGTTTAGCGAAAACACGATTTCTCTATTAACGAAAAATCTTCAATTATCCCGAAATCGAATCGGTATTAAATTAACTTTCTTAACTCGATGATTAATCGCCAACACGTACAAGTTTAGAACAGTTACAGATAGATAGATAGACGGAAAATAATGGTTAATTATTATGGAATTACGGATTATAAACACGTACGGCCTTATTTCTTTCCCGTCTCTTTTTTAATCGAAAATTCAGATGATCGAACATCGATAATTCTCGGACAATTGTTCTATTTTGATAAATATCCTGACATCGGCTACTTTATAGCTGTTGCAACAGGATAAACCACAAAACATGTAGATTAATAATAGTCGGGATATTGTATTGTTGGTTGGTTAGTTTCAGAATTGCTACAATACTGAAATCTTTTCAGATAAATCAAGTGGAGCGCAACGTGGTCGTGATCCGGTGCTTCTGCTGGAAAATAACAATAACAATAAAAATAATTCAGTTAATAGTCGAATTTATTGGTGGTAGAATCGGGGGAAGACCCGTTAATTTAGCTTGTTGCTCGAATAAAGAATCCCACAATAAATTAATTATATGATTTATTAATCGACAGTGATATTTTTTCCAGTTTACGGCTGATTAATTGACCAATTTCATTACTTTAATAATCTCGTACGATAATTAATTGTTATCCTGTTTAACTATTTTTATTAGAAAATTAAGATTAATTACTACATCTATAAGAGTAGTTTTATTTTGTGTTGTTGTAAATATAAATGCATGGTAGTCTCGGCCACTGTTCTCTCTTGTTTTATTACTTTTTTGTTCCCATCATTATTGTATTTGGTATTTATAAATGGTAGTGGAATTGGTGGTATTGTCCCTGATAAGCACCACCCATTCTACCATTAACTTCTGATGTGCAAATCTCCTTTCACATTTCACAAATCGTGTCTAGGCGTGTCATGTTTAGAAAATCTAATCCAATACAATACAGATGGTAGAATCGCCTTGTTATTTACCAACAATAACAAAAAAAAACGAATTAATATCGAAACAATAGATATCGAAAATAAATCATCTAGTAGCAATAATCAAGGTTATTTATCGAAATGTTAAGAGATATTTGTGATCGAAGAGCGAAACGAAATACCAAGACAACATTGAGAAATGCTCGTTGTAATTAGTAGTGGAGAAGACCAACAAAAAGACTTGTATATAAAATCAAGATCATAGAGTCTTTCTTTCTAGTTAACGAACAAAGTTCAAAAGGTCCCTCACTCTATACTGATCAAGTCTTGTCAAGTAGCGAAAAGTTTTCTCAGCAGGTATCTTCTACCATAATCTCCACTATCCATCTTTTTCTACATTATTCTACAAGAACACCAACAGAAAAAAATTGGGAATTATTTAAATAATCGATTTGTGAATAATTACGATTGACCGATCGGTTTCTTATGATAAATTCGAATTCTGTCGGTTCTAATCAGATAAAAAATTACTATGGTAATGTATGGTAATTTGGAAAGTTTCGGTAGACCACCGGGACAACTCAATCGGAATATATAACGGAAATTATCCATATGAGAGAAATACGAATTCATTCTAAAGTAGAGTCCGCAAATTTAATCATCGATATCTACCTTGTTTGATGATTTATTCGAAAAACTCAAACACCTTTAGATAGAGCATTTTGAGGAGCATCCGAGGAGGTTATCGGTTTTCGAACATTCCAGTTGAATCCTGAGTTATTGAGGCTCATTCAGGAGCATGTGATTTTATAATTTTTCCATATTTCCCCTATAATTTGATTTAATCATCGATATCTCCCTTGTTTGATGCTGTATTGTAGTGACTCTAACACCGTTAGAAACAGCATTTTAAGGAGCATCTCTAATGTATTCTGTTTTGAAAAATTCCAATTGAAGCTTCAGTTACAGCAGAAAGTCTGGAGCACGCGTTTAAAAATAAAATCTTATTTTCCTCCATAATTTAGCAAATTATAGATTTTTCAATGATTTTCTCTCACTATATAAAAAAATTGAAGGAAAATTTCAGATCTCCAAAAGATCCACCAATGGGTATTGATTTTCTGGAAAATTGATAGAAACTGGATGAAGTTTTTCTTCAATTTGGTGTCTAAGTAATATCAGTTTTAAAAAATCGATAACTCGCTTGTTTGATGTTGTATTGTAATGACTCTAACACCTTTAGAAACAGCATTTTAAGGAGTATCCGAAGATATATTTTGTTTTGAAAAATTCCAATTGAACTTTGAGTTACAGCAGAAAATCTTAGAGCACGCGTTTAAAAAAAAAATCGTATTTTCCTCCATAATTTAGCAAATACTATCGATTTTTCAATGATTTTCCCGATGTATATAACAAATTGAAGAAGCTTTTCAGATCTCCAATAAGTTCATTGATTTTCTGAAAAATTGATCGAAACTGGAGAACCTCTTCCTTCAATTTGGAGTCTAAGGAATACCAGTTTTAAAATCGATATCTCCTTTGTTTGATGATATATTGTAAAGTATTAGACTATATTAAAAAGAGTATTTTAAGGAGAATCTATGAGCTTTATTGTTTTGAAAAATTCTAATTGGCCTTGGAGTTATCTGGGTAATTTTGGGCAAAATCTATTTATTCAAAAAATTTCATATTTTCTACTATAACTGCGCCAATATTGTCGATTTTTCAATGATTTTCTCAAAATATATAGCAAATTGGAGAAGCTACTAAGAACTCCAAGAAATTTTCAAATAGATTTGTTAATTTTCCGGGAAATGGCCGAAATTGGGGGTGTATATTAGATATTTTTCTTCAATTCTGCGTTTAGAAAATGATAATTTTGAATAATCGATATCTCCCTTGTTTGATGATTTATAGTAACGATTCAAACATCAGTAGAAAGAGCATTTCAAGGAGCACCCAAAGCTATATTTTGTTTACAAAAACTCCGGCTGAACTCTAAGTTATAGGGCTTAATTTTGGTGAATTTTTATAATTTTTTCAAGTTCCATTAAAACTCAGCCAATATTACCAATTTTCCAATAGTTTTTCCGCATTATATACCAAATTTAGAGAGTTTTTAAGAATTCCAAGATATTTCCAAATAGATTAGTTAATTTCCGGGAAATTCTCCGAAACCGGAGGTTTATATTATTCTCTTCAGTTTTGTACTTAAAAAGGCTAATTGAATAATCGATATCTCCCTTGTTTGATGATTTATAGTAACGATTCAAACATCATAAGTAAGAGCATTTTGAGGAGCACCCCAGACATATTTTGTTCAGAAAAACTCCAACCAAACTCTAAGTTATAGGGGTTAATTTTGGAGCATCTATTTTTTCTAAGTTTTCCATTTTTCGCTTATAATTCAGCGAATATCACCGATTTTCCAATAATTTTCTCACAGAATATAGCAAATTGGAAAAACTTGAAAGATATCGAAGAAATTTCTAAATAGATTTGTTAGTTTTCCGGGAAATTAGCGAAACTGGAGCGTTTATGTTTTCTTCAATTCTGTGTTTAAAAATCTTCAATAATCGATATCTCCCTTATTTGGTGAGCTATTGTAATAACAATATCGGCTTTAGAAAGGGTATTTCTGAGTATCTGGAAAAAGACAATTAAACTTTGAGTGACATCTCTAATAATAATAATAATAGTGACATTGTTGGTTTTGGTGTGTCAATTTTCCGTGATTGATAGCGACATTTACGGAACACTTTGTTTTTGTCGTTACAAACAAAAGTCGAAAGACTATTCTTGTAGAAAAGAACCAGCAGGAATGTTGTCAAATGAACAAGGATTCCTAGTGTGGTCACTGTTCGTTCTTATGTTTACCACCTGGGTATAAACATTCATCTTCTACGTACATATATTCTTCCTGAAGTTCGCCTTTACTCGTCTACGTTCCTCTAAAAAAAGACTGAAAAATAAAGTGAATCAAAAGCAACTATTATATCTATCTATGTGTGTAAAGTTGAGAATTTAAACATTATAAAGAGACAGACTAACATCGATAAATTTGTCGTTGTCGTTGAATTACAACACGACAATATATTAAACTGGCAACCATTTAGAATAGAATAAGAATCCGGAAATGTTGTCGTCAATGATCAATGTTATAATTATATTCACGATTAATTATTCCGTTTTTTTTTCAAAATTATGCAACTTTTTCCCAACTAGTAGTCTACAATTAGAGCAATAATTGAGTCGATCACGTAATAACAATAACAACTCGGACTTAAAGTCCGAATCGCACGACAATCGTGAGCTGTTGCAATAATTAAAACAAACATAATTACCGGACAACTAGCGCAGTTTTAATGAAGCTCAAAAATTGGCAAAATTTCCAATTATCAGGCCTTATTGTTGGATAAATGGAGTATTTCATAATCTCTCCATTTGATAATAAAACAAGATATTTGCAGTTGAACCAATCGACGTGCACCTTCTACAACAGACAAAGAATTTTCATCTTGCGATCATTACTAGCTCCGCCTCATTCGTCCCGCTTTCATCATCGATTCTTAGTCAAAAACAATAAAATATGGAAAATATCTAATTAAATATTGACAAGAAAATAGAAGTTTGGTGGTAAACCGCATCTTTAATCGACTTGTAGAATATTCTGCACAATAAGATCGAGTTTTGAAAATAACCAACCGCAATGTTGACCGATTTTTATCCGTTTGTTGATGCATTTCTGGTGTTGTCTTCAGACAAAAACACCAGGTTTACACAAAGTTTTATTCAATGCATTGAGTTGGTTCTTTACGGGGAAATCGTGGAGGCCACTCAGGTCTTCTCGTTTTTTCCACAAAGACAGATGGAAATTTATTGTGTATTATAGAAGTTTACAAGACGGTGCTGTATGCAATCCACTTTCTCAAAACCAGTACCATTCCTCAATGTTGAAGCGAATATTGTAAAAAAGAAGCAACATTACAGGTGGCGAAAACGAATAATGGCCGGCAATTTTTTAATAAAACTACATTATGATTTATCTGTTATGTTGTATTAATATGATTGACATCTTCATTTTGTGTAATCTCCTCGACGTACTCCATAAACATTATGTTTTATTGTTGCTTTTGTTCGTTAATGTTCACACATGCATACTTTCAACCATTATTTGTATTGTTTGTAGATAACAATTCGATCAAGACGAATACCAATTTAATTAAGTAAAGCTATTAAAATTGAAAATCACCCATCATCAACCAACTGGTGGTACTGGTTTTAAGGTACTACAATATCGAGGAGCATTTATTACTTTTCATAAAACCTAAAACTATTATTATTTTATGATTTATACTAGCATGAATTCGAAGTTGTTTTTTTTTTTATTATTAAAAATTCTATGCAAAATAGTAATTTGCCACAATTACTCAGCCAATCTTACGATTTTTAAATATGATCAGGGTGATTTACCCTTGAATAGATCGAGTTTAAAGCCACCGGTCGTAATTGTGTGCAATTTCGAAATGATTCGATGAAATTCGCAAGAAATTGGATTGCTTTAATGATTCTCGATTCTCAATCCAAAAATTTTCAGTGTAATTGGATTGAAATTAATGACTCCTTGGTGATTTTGTGGATGACTTTCACACCACTAACTGATTTTTTGATACTTTTAACATTTGTTGCTAGCAAATTTCAATAATTGTTAGACAAATAATTTGCTAAATGTTCTAGGAATTTTTGGGTTACATTAGAGCTACTATTTTGACATCTTTGGCAAGACTTTTGGCGTTACTTGTGTCATAGAATACTCAAAATTTTAGATGGGAACCACGAAATTGGCAAGTTTAAACTCTATTTAGGTGAAATTTTTGGCTTTACATTTCGATTTCGAAATAGTTTGTAGCACTCCAGAGTTACAGAACGTTCAAAATTTTCGGTGGGAATCTTGAAATTGGATGAGTCTCCATGTGACTCCGTTTTGACATCTTCAAACTCTGATCGGGTAAGATTTTCGGCTTTAAATTCAGACTTTGAGACAGTTTCTAGCACCTGAGAGTTACAAACAACTCAAAATTTTCAGACTAACAAGACTTAAATTAATGATTCGTTGAATTCACACTAGTAGACACGTTTTTTGAGCTTTTAAAGCTTGTTTCTATTAAACTTGAATGATTTTTAGACAATTTTCAAATGATTTGATAACTGTTTTAAAATTTAAAATAACAGAAAATTTTCTATTTCAAATAGTCCAATTTCCAAAATTTTAATCGTTTATTGAAGAATTCTAAAGGATGATTCATTGGAAACTTTTGGGTTCTAATTGGGTGAAATTTTTGGCTTTAAATTTAGATTTTGGGACAGTTTTTAGCAAACAGAATAATCAAAATTTTGAATGGGAACCATAAAATTTACATGGAAGACATTGGGGCTTAATTTGAGACTATTTTGGCACCTTTAGGCTCTATTTGGACGAGATCTCAGGCTATAACTTTGGATCTCGAAACAACTTTCTGCAACTAATTGTAAGTCTTACAGAATACTAAAAATTTAGATTTTGAGACAGCTTTTAGCACTCAAGAGTTACAGTAGAAGAGTTTTTAGAGCTTGTAACGCTTGTTTCTATTAAACTTGAATGATTTTTAGACAATTTTCAAATGATTTTATAATTGTAATCATTAGTATACGAGTTAAAATTTTAAATGAGGCAGAAAACTTTCTATTTCAAATAGTTCAAAATTTTAACCGATTATTGAATAATTCGAAAGGAGCCTTCAGTGGAAAATTTTAGGTTACATTAGGTTTCCATGTGAGAGTATTTTTGTATTTTTAGTCTGTACTAGAGTGATTTTGGCTTCAAATTTAGATTTTGAGACAGTTCTTAGCAACCAAGATTTAAAGAGTACTCAAAATTTTCGGTGAGAACCATTAAATCTACTTTTGGATTACATTGGATCTCGATTTATTTGAAATTTTTCACTTTAAGATTCGATTTAGAAGCAGTTTTTGGCACCCGAGAGTTACAGATACTCAAAATTTTCGATGGGAATCACGAAATTGAGGCCTCCATGTGGCACTGTTTTAACACCTTAAGATTTTACTTGAATGTGCAAGACTTTGGGTTTACTTTTGGATTTCAAGACAGTTTTTAGCACCCGAGAGTTACAGAATATTCAAAATTGAGGCCTCCATGTGCCACTGTTTCAACATCTTAAGACTCTATTTGAATGGGTAAGGTTTTTGGGTTTACGATTCGATTTCGATACAACGAAATTGAGGCCTCCATGTGGCAGTATTTTAACACCTTAAGATTTCACTTGAATGTGCAAGGTTTTTTTCCGATTGTGAGAGAGTTTTTAGCACCTGAGAGTTACAGAATATTCAAAATTGAGGCCTCCATGTGGCAGTGTTTTAACACTTTAAGATACTACTTGAATGGGTAAGGTTTTTGGGTTTACGTTTCAATTTCGAGACAGTTTTTAGCATTAGAGAGTTACAGAGTACTCAAAATTTTCGGCGCGAATCAAGAAATTGAGGCCTCCAAGTGGCAGTCTTTTAACACCTTAACTTAACCTTAACTTCAATGTGCAAGGTTTTTTTCCGATTAAGAGACAGTTTTTAGCACCCGAGAGTTACCGAATATTCAAAATTGAGGCCTCCATGTGGCACTGTTTTAACATCTTAAGATTCTATTTGAATTGGCAAGATGTTTAGGTTTATGTTTCGATTTCAAGACAGCTTTTAGCACTCGAGTTACAGCATATTCAAAATTTTCAGTGGGAATCATAAAATCGAGCCCTCCATGTGGCACTACTTGGACATCTTAAGATTCTACTTGAATGAACGGGTTTACGTTTCGATTTCGATACAGTTTTTAGCATTGGAAAGTTACAGAATACTCAAAATTTTCGGCGAGAATCACGAAATTGAGGCCTCCATGTGGCAGTATTTTAACACCTTAAGATTTCACTTGAATGTGCAATGTTTTTTCCGATTATGAGACAGTTTTTAGCACCCGAGAGTTACAGAATATTCAAAATTGAGGCCTCCATGTGGCAATGTTTTAACACTTTAAGATTCTACTTGAATGGGTAAGGTTTTTGGGTTTACGTTTCGATTTCGAGACAGTTTTTAGCATTGGAGTGTTACAGAATACTCAAAATTTTCGGTGGGAATCACGAATCTACATTATCGCATTTAGCTTAGGCAAGGGTAGCCAATTTCGCTTTTTACACGAAATGTAGGTTCGTGTTAATTGTATTGTTATGCTCATCAAGGAACACGTTAGTGTAAAAATTGTTAATTTAGAGGACCGTTTTATTACTGCGAAACAACTTAAAAATAACAACCGTTAACAACATTCTTTGCTTTATAATTATTAATTAATCTCCTGTCTGTCTACCTTTGTTCGTTTATATTTCTCTGTGTGTTTCGTTTTTCCATCATTTTCAAAACTATTCACGTATCAAATAGTTAATGTTGTTGTATATAGGATAGTTTATAACAAAATATATTGCTCTAGTTGTCTGTTTTAGAAAAGAATTAGATTTTTGCAAAACCACAACCGCCACACAGTTCTCACGGATGTGTTGTAAACGTAGAGAAACACGTGCATAGAGAAGTCCATTTCTATCAGGAATGTTGAAAAATTACCCTGTATGTGGAGACTACTACTAAGTCATCATGAATAGTTTCTAACTTCTGATCTGTATAATTTCAATAAATTTTAACTTTTTTTCTATCTTGTTGTTGTTGTTATTCAATCAGAATTGTCCAATGAATAGAAAAAAACAACGCACACGGAAATAAATGAAATTTATAACAACCGGCTATCGTTACTTAGGAATTGTAGCATTTCAAAAGTGTCATATAAAATGCCACGACAAAAAAATTGTAAGAATCTCTAATTAGAATCGAGTTATTCCCTATTAAAGATCATCTAATCAATACAGGTGCCGTCAATAATACGCATTTCGAGAAGAATCTAAATTGTCAATATTTGTGTTTTATAATTGGTAATAAGGATTTTATAATTTAGAAAATTGTTGGTTTTGATCCAAATTTCAAGTATGCCTAGGTGCTATCGTTTATATCATGAGCAACTTGCAGAAAATCAACGAAGACCTCGTTAACATCAAGAAAAAACACAACGAAGACCTACCCGATTTTGCGCTAGAATCCAAAGGTGCCAGAATCGTAACCATCGGTAATACCAGGAATTATGCCCCTTGTACCATCACTGGCATCACAATAGGCGAGGGATCTAACGGCCCCACTGCAATGCTTCGAGTATGAGTTTAACAAATTTGCCAAATTTAGCTGCAATAGAATCAAAATTGGACATTTTTAGCCCACTTACCGACCGGGCCAATGTTGGGCCTTCTCTGGCACCACCGGTACCGCCACCATCCAACTGGCCAATCCGATCAAAATCGACGGAGTCACATTGGAGCACATATCGAAGTCCGAATCGCCCACCTTCCAGATCAGCACGGCGCCGAAGAATTTCCAAATTTGGGTTGATTGGAGAGTTGTCGAAAATTGAATAATATTTTCGTAATTTGCAGGGACTGGAAGATCGGCACGGTGCCAATCGACGATTGTTGGGCCAATTCGAATATCGAGCCGATGATAATTCCGAACAAATCCAACATTTCCGGGTCGATAATCGAAATATTTACGAATTCGTCGAGTTTGTTGTCCTGACAAACCATGGGAATTCGCAATTTACGTGCGTTTATCGGTGAGTTTATAATTTTGATGGGATTTTTCGAAATTACAATTTTCTAGATTACGCGTCCATGGCATATAATGTTTGCTTTTTGATTCTAATCACCGATTCAGTTGTTTTAAAATAACCTTGACGCATGGTCTTTGATTGTGACAAATAGTTCGCAATTAGTGATTTAAAATTAAAACCAAATTAATCTTGTTAAATTTGTATAAAATAGTGTAAAAATATATAAAATTGGTTAAATTACGTGGAATTGGTGAGTATTGTTGTAAAAATCGAGTTGTCAATTTTTCCAACTCGTTATCGCCGCGTTCTGGCCTCTATCGGAAAAAACTCCAAATAATCGCGCGTATCGACAGTTTCCTACAATTCAACTCAAAAAAAATCGATACAATTTATTACTTTTAAAATAAATAACAAGAAGAGGATTCTTTTCGGAATTGTCTTCGTTTTACGGTCCTACAGGCGCAATATTTTAGAACGTGACTGCACAATCTGACATCTGTCCTGACCTTAAACTTGCACAAATATGCACCTGGAGAGTGTCAATTTATTAAATCAATTATGGTAATTTTTCTTTCTCATGGCAATAATAATGGGGGATTGTTGGATTTTAGAAAGTCTTTCATGGTTTCGAAATATGTGTGAAAACGAAAGGATTTGGTAAAAAATTGGACAAGGATTCGATTAGTTCGATGTTGTGTTTGTCACGACATCGACTTTAAAAGTAGTAAAATGTTTATGTGCAGGAAGAATGTAAGCATTCTTAAGCTTACTTATATTATACATAAGTATAGTTACACAAACACAAACAAGTATACAAATAAATGTAGTTTTGTATTAGTAGTAGTTAGAACAAGAAGTGTGAAGGAGGATGGTTTTAAAACAAAAAAACTATGTAGATTGTGTTTATATATAAAAGCTCTCTTATATACAAACATACAGTTCGCTTTTATAGCTTTTAAAGCTGTGTGTAATCCCACAAGCAGGTGTTGTACATGTCAGATTTGCTGATAATTTGATATACGGACTCGGAAATATACAACAATCTTAACACAACACAACACAAGTATCGGGTATAGTGTAGCTAGAACTCTTGAATTAATTCACCATTCTAAAACTACACGATTTTAGATACAATGGCATTTAGGTGCGGATTTATTTGCATACACCGTTACCACAAAGATACACTCTACTCGCTTACTAACTACTATCCATAAACATAAAAGAAAGCACCAGATGGGATCGATACCAAACAAATTTCGTTCGCACTTCAATTGTAGCTTATTTTTCTTGAATCGATCAAAAACACCTATCTCGCCAGGTAGCCGTTTGGTTGTTTTTCTTTTCATAAAGACAGCCTCATCATTTATAATGTTTATGAATAATTCGCTGTACAGCCAGATCATATCTGTTACAATTAATTTAATGTAAATCGATCTGTTTAGTGATAGTTTCATGTTCTACTTTCAGTTGAACTATGCAATAATGAATGCAATTTTATACTGACAGTTGGAAAAAATGCAACAACCTACCTGTATTTTGTAATGTGTAATTTATGTGTGCAACCAGAGGACCGATTGTCATTAAGCAAATCTATTAAAATTATCTGATTTAATCGTAAAAACAAGAAATTCTGTATATTTACGTATTGTAATGTTCCCCACGAGGGTATCAAATGAATTTGGGATGAATTTGACAAGTTATAGTGAAGTTCTTAGATTTGAAAGTTGTAGTTTCGATTTTTAACAAAGTGGAAACTTTGACGAGCGATTTGTTGATAATTTTTTGATGAAAATTCAAGTTTTTCGGCTTGTTCGAACGAGCATTTCAAGCCGAATAATACGGATTTTCTAGTTTTAGAAAATGTTGGGGAAATTTTGAGTTATAAATGAAAATCTATTTCTTAAATTTGTCGCTATAACTCAGCTTGCATTTGGGGTGAGTCGTTGGCAAATTCATAGTTTTGCGAATGTGCAAAAATTTTCTGTTAACAGCACGTGATAAACAAACGAGCAGGTTTTCCACGAGATTTTCGCAGAAGAATAAGCAAATTTTAACTTTAAAGTTTTCAAATTGTCTACAAATTGAAAAATAGCCAGTGACAAACAATTGTTTAATAGCCGAAATGGCTAACGAATTTCCCTACGGTTTTCCCCGAATTTTCAAAAATTCAACTATTACGTGAATTCCAAAAATATATTTAGTTCAATATTTAAAAGCTCTTCCAATTTGCTATCGATTAAACCCCATATTCGCTGACTTATGAGGGCAAATGTTAGAAAATGTATGTTTCTAGATTTTCATCTATAATTCAAAATGTCCACAACATTTTCCAAAACTATAAAATCGCTGTTATGCGGCTTGAAATTCTCTTTCGAACAAGCCCAAAAACTCCAATTTCCATTATAAAATCAACGAGAAATCGTTTGTCAAACTTTCCACTTTTTTACCGACTTCCAGTACCGCCCCTGACCTAAGATTTATCAAAGATTTATCAAAATTATATGTTTGAAAGATACATTTGTAGACCAGAAGAAAATGAACAGAAGTTGGACCTTGTAGCTCAAAAAAGCTTTTTGGACAATCCTGCGATTTTCACCAATCATTTGCACTCATAAAACGACTCAGATCGTCGTGAAGTTGTTTTTTTGCATTGTGTCCTAAGAAAGAGTGAAAAAGAATCTGTTTTCATGGTAACAATCGCCAAAAAGTTAGAGAATACAACTAGAGGTTCCCTTATCAAATTAAAAATAATAAACATTTTATCATCGATATCGAAAGTATTGTATTTTTTCAAAATGTTACGCAAAAAATTACAAGCACCTTTGGGTAGTTGCTTGATTTGCGAAATTTTTCAACTCCCCTGTGAGCTACGAGGCCCAACTTCTGCGAAAATGTTGTCGTGATGATCACATAGGATCTTTAAATTGTAAACTTTTAAATTGTCCGGCCTGTATAAGAGTGTTAAATTCTACATTATGCTTTTTTTCATTCATTATTAGTCTAATTTGTTTTAATTGTAGCTATCAAATTTATTTTGAAATTGGACTGTTGAAATAATTGAATTGTGCAAATTTCAAAGTATTTTTCACATAAATTGTTTCAACAATGTTCGAAAATATTCACGAAAACAAATTACGAAGTTGTTGGTTTATCGTTAAATAAACATTTTAGAGAAACATTGAACGTTTGAATATATTTAGCATGTAAAGTCGAAGACTAATTTTAGAAGAAAATTTGTAAACATTTCTACCGAATTTCGAAAATTCCAGTTGGAAATCGATTAATTAAAATTCGGTAAATCGATAATTTAGAACAGAACCTCCCTATCAGGGTTGAAAAATACCAAATTGAAGATCTGTAAGGTTCAAAAATACTGCAAAATCTAATCCCAAGCTTGACAAAACGAACAAGACTAGAAATTGTGGTTTTCTCGATTTAGTTGCAAAATTTTGGGGTAAATTTAAGAACATCCAAATTTGCTTTATAGTTTAGTGTCATTTTTTTTTCAATTTGGTGACGAGAAGCTATCAAAATTGGGCCAAATTCGCCCCAAAAACGACAAAAACCCCCTCAAATATCTCTTGTTCCTTATTTTGGCCTACAAACGAAATCTGCTTTATTTTCAACAATTCACGAAAACTATTCGCCAACAGTTGCAGAATACCACTCGTCACTTAAATTGTTGGTTTAATATAAAGCGACGTCGTCGTCTAAAAATAAACGATGGAAATCCCGCTTTTTAAGATTAAATTCTAGACTACTAACCTTTGGCGTCTGTTTTATATTTCAATTTTCTGCCCGATTAACAATTAATCACCTCTAATTGTGGATTACGATTGTTAATTGTTTTTCGATTTAATCAAACAATAAAACATGTTCAATTGAAAATAAAATTATCAATTATACGTCAAAATAATATTGATAAACCCGAGTAAAAATTATAATTTTTACATTTCAAATTTCGGCTAGTTATCAGCTACGATATCAACTAGAGTCGCGTACAGCAACCAAATTTTTGAACTGAAATTCTATCGTATAAGTAAAATCAAATTTCAACCATATAATCTTATCAATTATTATTAAAACAACATCAACAAAAAAACCGATTTAATTACAGGCTTTACAAGTCTAATTGATAATAAAAATATAATTACAGGCAAGATTAACGATAAACAATTTTCCTGTTTTACAGAATTTACAATAAACGATGAAAATTTGTATTGTGGGCGCTGGTGCTGGGGGCCTAGCAGCCGGCCGGCATTGCTCCGATCAGCGCTACAATTTCGAAATTTTCGAACAAACAGGCCTTGTTGGCGGCACTTGGAACTACACCGACAGGACCGATTTCGATGAGAACGGCTTAGAGATACATTCATCAATGTACCAAGGCTTAATGTTAATATCTTTATCGCTATCATTTCGATATATTCAAGTATCGGGCTTGTTTTTAGAACAAATCTACCGAAAGAAGTGATGGCTTACGAGGATTTCCCGTATCCGAACGATATCGAAGACTCCTACATCGAACAGCGTCAAGTTTTAGAATATCTAAATAATTTCGCTAAACAAACAAGAATTCTACCGTTCGTTAAAGTAAATTCGGATTTATTTAATAATTTTATCGAAAATTTAATGGGTTAATTCTAGTTCTTTACAAGAGTCACACAAATTGAACCGATCGACAATAATCGTTGGTCAATCGAATTAGAGAACGTTAAAAACAAAACGAAAGAAATAAAACAATACGAGGCTGTTATCATTTGTAATGGCCATTATAAAGATCCGATTTATCCGAAAATAATTGGCTTGGAAACATTTTCCGGCCATTCAATGCACAGTCATTATTATCGCAAGAAGGAGGCTTATCGGAATTGTAAAGTGTTAGTGATTGGTGCTGGCCCTTCTGGTGTCCATATTTCACAACAACTCTCAACAGTAGCCGATAAGGTAAATATTATAATTGAATTAGAGATGTCCGGAAGCTCTGTTTCTGTGCCTTTTCAAGCGGATATACAACGGAAGTTAATAATACGAAAGTACATCTAGTGTTCGCAAATTTAATGATCGATATCTCCCTTGTTTGATCATATATTGTAACGACTCAAACTCCTTTAGATGCAGCCTTTTAAGGAGCATCTGAAGACGTATTTTGTTTTCAAAAATTCCGATTCAATTCTGAGTTATAGAGCTTAATTTTAGAACATGTCTTTTGAAATTTTTCCATATTTCTCCTATAATTTAGCAAATATTATCAATTTTCCAATGATTTTCTCACAGTATATAGCAAATTGGAAAAGCTTTCAAGATTTCTAAGAAATTTTTGAATAAATTTGTTAATTTTCCGGGAAATTGGCCGAAATTGGAGCGTATATTAGGTCTCTTTCTTCAAATCTGTATTTAAAATTGCTAAAATTGAGTAATCGATATCTCCCTTGTTTGGTGAGCTATTGTAAGAAATACAGTAGCATTAGAAAGAGCATTTCGAGGAGTATCTAAGGTTTTTTATTTTGAAAAAATCCAGTACAACTTTGAATTACAGAAGAAAATCTTGGAACATATGTTTTTCATATTCTCTCCAATAACTTAACAAATATTGTCGATTTTCCAATGATTTTCTCACAATTTGCAGCAAATTAAAAGAAATTTTCGAATCTCTAAGAAATTCTCCAATAAATTAGTTAATTTGCCGGAAAATTGATAGAAACTGGAGGGTATACATTACATCTTTTTCTTCAATTCGGTGCCCAAAAGGTCAGTTTTCAATAATCGATATCTCCCTTGTTTGGTCATATATTGTAACGAATCAAACGTCATTAGAAAGAGCACTTTAAGGAGCATCTATCAGGTTTTTTATTCGAAAAAATTCGAATTGAATCTTGAGTTATCGGAGTTATTCGAGTTGTCTGTGAGAAAATCCGGGAGGACGCGTATTTTCGAAAAAAATCGCATTTTCTCTCATAATTTAGAAAATATTTTCCAATAATTTTCTCACTAAATATAGCACAATTGAAACGCTTTCCGAATCTTTCAATAATTTACTAGCAATATTGTTAGTTTTCCGGCAAACTGATGAAAAGTTATCAATTTTATTTGTGTTCCTATTTCCGCTTTCGTTTTTGTTTCTGTTCTGTTTCCATTAAAATAAATGTTTAAAAATCTGTTTCTTACTTCCATAGCATCTCTAAATTAAATGAAATTATCGAAAACATTATTGTAAATCACGATTTATTGCTAATATTTTTTATAATTGTAGGTTTATCTATCCCATAAAATGAATCATATTGCAAATTTACCAGAAACTGTAATACAAAAACCGTTATTGAAACAATTAAATGTTAATGAAGCGGAATTTCCCGATGGTAGTAAAGTTGAAATTAATGAAATAATATTTTGTACTGGTAATTTTAATTGGAACAAAGTTCTAACATACCCAATTCGACTCTTTTTCTGCAATTTCAGGATATAAATATACGTTTCCATTTTTATCCAATAAATGTCGCATCAATGTTGAAGATAATTACGTATCGCCTCTATATAAACATTTAATTAACATTGAATACCCAACGATGGCCTTCATTGGACTGCCCTTCCAAGTCTGTCCATTTCCTCTATTCGATATACAGGTAAGTCGCTTATACAGGCTGTCCCACAGTTGTATTTACAAACAGTCGCGAACTGGCCGCTTCGGAGTGACCCCAGGGCTCCCATATTTACTTAAGGTGACCACCCGATCACCCGATTATCCGACAGGCCAGTCCGCCGCTGAATGTTGAAAGGGCCTTTGAAAATACTTTGAAGGGGACTTTGAAAATACTTGCGCAATGGGATTTTGCTTTGAACTTCACCGAACCAAAACATTGCCGATAATAGTTTGCGGTCAGTTGAATGACCCGACATTTAATTAGTGATAATTGAATTGAACCTCGCCCCAGGACCGGGTAATTCCAAATTTCTAGACTCTATTGCGAGACTAACGGCACAATTGGGGGCTTGGAGGCTTGGAAAAGCCGGCCCTGTTGGTTTCTAAATGTGCGTCGTTATGGCGAGATAATTCCCAATTATCTCTGATACGATAGAAACAATTGTTTATTTATTAAAAAAAAGAGCTTCCTTTGGGGAATTCACATGAGAGACAACAAAACCGAGGAAAATTGTAAACAACAGGAAATTTCTTTTTTCCTGGATTGTACATTGTAGGGGTCGTCCTGTATATTTGGATTTTTTTATTAGAAAATTTATAAAAAAGATCCTTGCGTTCCAGAATTGATCTTGACCCCGGTTATTTTGATTTTTTTGCAATTTGGCCTCGGTTCGTTTTTTTCTAACAAAATTTTCCCCATTTCGCTCCAGCCAAATTATCCGAAATAGGAGGAAATTGCGGTTTATTGAAGCTATCTTAATCCTATTTTTGGATACAAATAAATAAATACGGTAAATAAGATTTATCAATCGAATTTAAAAAAAATATCCAACATAAAATGCGTTCTTTCTGGATTTGTTTATATGGAAATTTACGTGCTGTTTGCAAAGCGAAATTGAAACAAAGGTTAAAGTCGAAAATAAAACAACATTAATCATTGAAGTGTCCGGGAAAACCCAGCTAATTTTTCCTTGTTAACATCAATCGAGTGCATTTACAATAAATTTTAATCCGGCCAATTTTCAATTGACTCCGAGATAATTTGTTTACAATTGAACAGGTTCGATTCGTTTTGGCAACATTGAAGCATCCCGAAATCCTGCCAGCAAAACCGGCGATGGTCGACGATTTAAAACAGGAATGGTCGAGGAAAGCCGGCTTGGAAAACAGGCATTTCCATCGTCTTGGCGACAAACAAGCCGACTATTTCGATGAATTGAGCCGATTGGGCGCTATCAAACCTATTCCATCCGTTATAAACGAATTGTTTTATTACGTGCGCCAGAATCGGAAATTCGACGATAAATTTCGATTAATCGACGATCGACATTATCGAAAATTGAATTAAATAACTACCTGTAGTTGGGGAATAGATTAAATACAATTAGAAAGAAAAATTGCGTTTTATTTCGTCGGTACGGGAAAAATCCGGCCGATTATTCCTACAATATAATAATTGCATCATCTTTGGGTAAAGAAACATTTAAATTATTACATCACCTAGGTGGAGCGTACTTGTAGCTATCATTCGTTTAAATTGCAGCAGAACCGATAGTTTTCCTGTCCGGATAGATAATTGAATCAAATAAGGATAAAGATAAGTTTTATGAAACCTTGTTGTACCGCTGATAAAGCATGAAATTAAAAATACGTGTTTATTTCCAGTGCGACGATTTAACATATAAAGTGACGCGATCTGATTCCAATTATTTGTTAAAAGAGTCTTGAACTAGACAGATCGTCTAATCGGCAAACTCGTACAATCACTTACGAAATTTCGAAATCGAAATTGAAAATGCGTGTCTGCGTTATTGGTGCTGGGGCGGCCGGCCTGGCCGCAGCTAGACATGTCCTTGCACAGGGCTATCAGTGCGATGTCTTGGAGATGGGCCGTGAATTGGGCGGCACATGGGTCTATACCGACGATACGGAGACAGACCAGTACGGTTTTCCGGTTTATTCAGCCATGTACAAGAGTTTAAGGTAATTTGTTTTGTTTGATAATTTCGATCAATCCGGAAGGAATTGTAAAGAATTTGACCCAAATATATGGCGATATTTCCAATTCACCAACGTCTTACGCAAACGTTTCAAGATAAAGGAGATTTATTTTTTTATAAGTTTTCAGAGCTTATTGACCTTTTATAAATCTATAACTTATGGCTATGATAAAAATTGAGCAGTCTGATGGAATTCTGATAACCTTTTTCTAGACTGTTGTAGAAGTTTTTTCAAACGAATTTTTATATTTCGTCAATAACTCGCATACAAATCGCCTCTCCAGTCCTGTCGTCTAAACATCATTAATTTAAACTTTTTTATTTCTATTCGCGATTTACGTGGATTTTTCGAAATGTGAAATCAATCAAATACCTAACGCAATTAATCAAAGAGTTTATTTACGTTGCTGCAATCATTTATCAAATACAGTGTAAAAATTGATTAACCAAGCATAATTGATAACTATCAATCTCTAACTTTATTCGTTGATTTTTAGAATCAATCTACCGAAGGAAGTGATGGGTTTCCCCGATTACCCCATACCCGAACACCCGGAATCCTATCTAACGCGCGAAGAGATCCTCGATTTCCTCAAAATCTTCGCCGATCGATTCGAAATCACACCGACAATCAAGGTAAATATCCCAACAATGAATTGGAGAAAATTAAATTTTGTGTTCAGTTCAACCGTATGGTAGCCGAAGTCCGTCCGCTAGACGATAAATGGCAAATAACATCGATCGATAAACCGACAAAACAGGAAATTGTCGATATTTACGATAGTGTAATGGTGTGTAATGGACATTATAACGATCCGATAATGCCGAAAATTGACGGATTGGAGAAATTCGTTGGGAAAATTACACACAGTCAAAAATACCGCATGCCGGAACCATTCGCGGGCAAACGTGTGCTTGTTATCGGCGCTGGTCCATCCGGTCTAGATCTAGCTCTAAATATTTCCACTGTTGCTAAATATGTAAATAATCCAAACAATTTATTCGTTTATAATTATTGATTTTTAGGTGGTTTTAAGTCACCATATGAAAGAAGCTGAAAACACCGAATACCCCGGAAATGTGTCCAAAAAACCCGATGTACGTTGCGTTAAAGACGCCGAAGAGGTTGAATTCGTCGATGGGTCTTGTTGTCGTTTCGACTGGATTTGTTGTTGCACCGGCTACCGTTATAGTTTCCCATTTTTACACGAATCCTGCGGTATTACAATCGATGATAATTTCATCCAACCATTATACAAACATATGATCCACACCGAAAGACCAACGATGTGCTTTATCGGCGTGCCCTTCAATGTGTGCGCATTTCAAATGTTCGATCTACAGGCACGGTTCTATTGCAAATATTTAAACGGTTCGTTGAAGCTACCAAGTACCGAAGATATGCGCAAAGAAACCGAGGAGGATTTACAAAAACGTTGGGCTAAAGGTTACACGAAACGCCAAGCACATTTGATGGGTCCGGATCAGTTGAGCTATTACGAGGAATTGGCCCAAACAGCCGATACAATATCAATAGCGCCGGTTATCGTGAAATTGCGCGATGAGAGTGTTCGACGTCTCTACGATGATTTATTGAATTTCCGAAAAGACCGATACAAAATCGTTAACCATGAAAATTTCATTAGAGTCAACTAAACCCGACGGTATTTTATGCATTAATTTTAATATTGTTACCATTCGCTTAATTTTCCATTAATTTACATTTATTCGCTTGTATTAAATAAAACCATAGTTATTTATTATCGATTATACCTCAATCGATTTGAAAAACCCGCCAGAAATTCAAACAATACTTTGAAATGTTGACCAACTTCAAAAACTATTCCCCTAAATTCCCCAAATCTAGTAACAGCAGACTCAATTTACAAAACGTTTATTAGTAATTTCGCAAACAAAACCACTAATTCCATAAGTTTCGCAATTAATTCAAATTTTCTAAAAATCGATTTTAACGATCGTTAATTGAAATTATAGTATATAATGAGAAATAAATCTGGCAACGTTGCCAAGTGAAATTGACAGTTCGGTGGCGCCAAATTAAAAAAAACCGTAACTATAATATTAAATTGGCGTAATTTTCAGCGTTAATTTCCCATAATTTATGCTAATATATTAATATTTGAACAAATATCGATACTATAAACGCGATTTAAATGTAGAGTTGTTTGGTTTATAGATCGGTAAAATCGTGTAGATGTCAGAATGTGTAAACTTTCCAATTTTGTTTTCGTATTTATTTATAAAGAAATCCGATAATTTATTAATCAATTAGTTCCGTATACATTTATGCATTTGAATTTGTTTATAAATTGTCGATAATAGCTTTATAAAATGTCGGATTTTATCGAAAATGAGATCGAAACTACCGAGCCGAGTAATGAGGAAAATCAACTGAATAAAATCGAAATTTCAACAGAAATCAAGAATTACTTAAAAGCTAATTATCCAGAAGTATTAACTTACATCAACTATTTAGAGAAATTACTTAAAAAACAGAAAAGGAAATTGAAAAAGTACAAATCGAAATTTAAGGTTAGTTGAGGTTATGTTGTATCACCGATTGTTAATCAATGAATTACAGATAAAAACCGTTGATAACGCTAGTCAGACTGATAATACTGATGGTAGTTTGATACAATCGAAGAGTATTTCAGAGGAGATTAAGGAAGCCGCCGAATTGGCGACGCAAAATTCGGGCTTTATCTACGACGACAATTCCGGGCTTTATTACGATTCGAATACCGGCTATTATTATAGTGCGGTAATTAATTAATTAATTTGTTAGTAGTGGTTTAATTGCGAATTTCTTTAGGAATATGGTTTGTATTACGACGCCAATACCGGGACTTACATGTCGTACAATCAAGAGACGAAAAGTTACGAGTTTCATTCGCAAGTCGCCATCAATCGTGATAATTACACGAGGAATAGTAAATTGGTGAAACGTAAACTTTTAATTGAGGATAAGCGAAAAGTAAATCGTTTTTAATTATCGATTTTATTGTTTTTTTGTGTGTAAATTTGTAGGTAAAGATCAATTCTTCTACCGATTTGGAGCAACTATCAAGTCGCTTCAATTCAATGAAAATAATTCGTTACTGGTATGTATGAGAAACCAATAAAAAATATCATTTCCAGGCGGAAAAATCGCAACGTTTCCACGAAAACGATTCGACTGAAGAGGGCGAGTGTTCGCAAAGCGATGGTGATAATGACGATGATAGCAAATCTGATAATAGCGGTGGTTTGAATCGAATTGTATTGACCGATTATGATCGATTTTCGTTTATAGATTTGGTGAAACAATGGCCGCCTTGTATGCGAATTATCGTCGAACAATCGAAAATACCCCACATCAAGATCGGATCGTTGCACATTTTAACCTACAAAGGTGGCACATTGGGGCGTGAAGGTGATCACGATATTCTATTGCCCGATATCAATATCAGTAAATACCATTTGAAATTCAATTATGATGAAACGAAACGGTGTTTCTATGCGGTCGATTTGGGCTCGAGGAATGGTACGATTTTGAACGGTAAACGTATGTCGTCGGCTAAACAAGAAAGCGAACCGTTCGAAGTCGCCCATGGTAGTCGTATTCAAATCAGTTCTGTTATCTTATTATGCCATATTCATGACGGTAATAAAACTTGCGGTTTATGCGAGCCTGGATTAATCCAAATTGCCGATGAAAGTAAAAATCGACGACTATATTTGATTATTTTGTTAATAACGACATATTTTAGAAAACTTAGATAATCGAAGCGCCAATAAAACCAATCAACACAAATTGGAATTGAGGAATTTGCGTAGAAAATTCGGCGTCTCCAACTATGACGAATCGAATAGTAAATTGGCGTCCGGCTATACGGATCGGGCGCAACAACGGCGCGACACCGTGGGCAGTCAGAATCCCCACGAAAAAACCGAAATTGCCTCAATCGATGAGTAAGTTAAATTAAATTCCGTTGATCGGCTTTAATTATTTCGAATTTAGGTCGATTCCGGCGCAGAATAAAGGCTTCAAAATGCTATCGAAGATGGGTTGGAAAGAGGGCGATTCTTTGGGGAAAGACGCCAATCAGGGGATATTAGAGCCGATCAAATTAATATCAAATCCGGGTACTTCCGGTATTGGTAATGTCGATATTATTGACAATGTTGATAGTTATAAGAGAATTGTATGGAATAAGGCTCAAGATCGATTCAATCAAGCTACAATTGATTCGATATCTGACGAATCGGATTGAATTCGATATTTTTTACTGCAATGTTCATTTTGTCGTTGAAATAAATTTCCATTAATACATTTTTAATGAAAACGAAACGTCTGGATAGTTGCAAATAATCCAATAAAAAATCCTATTAATCTAAATGCATCCAGCCACAATATCATCAACATAGTTTAGAGTTTAATAATGGAGTTTTCAAAGTTTACAATAGCACCACTAGTGTAGGACGTTAGTCAGGATAACGGCGTCGATATATTCGCCTTTTCGTTGATGTATGGATGTTGGGAACTTTATTAGAATTGGCCAGACGTTGCTCAGTCTGAGTGTAATGCACATTTTGTGTACTTTGTGGTTTTATGCAATCAATCTTCGTATGCACAAAGCACTTTCGGTTTGTTTCTCCATTCTTATTTCCATCCAATTACACCCCAATATAAAGGTAAGTGGTAAATCGGAGATGGACAGTGGCGTAACTATAAATCCGGGGCCTTATCAATCTATTAACTGTAATTTGACCCACTAGGTAAAAGTTTCAAGTATGTTTTCAAACGCAAATATCTCGAAAACGATAACAGATAACGAGCTAAATAATATTTCATTCGGTTTAAAATGCAATTCTACACCTAGCTCCACGGTCTTTGCGAAAATCGGCTACTTTTTCGGAAATTTTTGAAAAACTAACGCAAATTTCGCCTAGTAAAAGTTAATGAAATCGAATGAAATTCATTTGAATATAAAGATGAAAGTTTATTCAACAATTGGGGCTTGTCTGTGCTGTTTTTCTGAAAATCGCGATTAACGTAACGTATTTTTTCGAAAATTATAAATTCGAATGGTCAATAGAAGCGAGTGTTTTACTTTCGGTTATAAATTCGGATGGCAATTGTGGTTATTTGGAAAATATTTCAAGGAGACGCTGTATCCTAATTGAGCAAAATTTGGGCCTCGTAGCTCATAAATTTGGTCAAAGAACGGCCATTTCTGACCACAAAACGAGTTACACACTTAGAATGATTTGAGGATACTTCCAACATTGATTTTTTTTTTCGTTTTGCTCCATTGTAGAAGTATTTTGCTTCTATTCTCGAATGCAGTGGAGAAAAATCTAAAAAAAGTAGAATACCCTTGACTTATTCCCATTCTGAATGATTTTACGTGCGTATTTTTGAAAATCGCGACATTGTCAGGAACGATAGTTTTTTGACCAATTTCACAATGAACTACGAGGCTCTATTTGTTCTAAAATGATCTCCAGGGCTCCTTCTATCTATTAATCGTTGAAATATTTTCGAATTATTCGCCAAATCACAAGAACGTACAGTTCTAAGTGGAATACTTATTGTTAGTATAAATTTGAGTGTCTTAACAGAAACAGAATCGAAAATAGATTTTTTTAAATTTATTCCATCGGAAATACAACAGAAATAGAAGCGGAAACAGAACAGAAGTAGAAGAGTCAATTTTTCGTCAATTTTCCGGAAAACTAGCAAGTTTATTTGAAATTTTCTAAAAGAATTGGAAAATGCTTTCAATTTGCTTGATAGGAGAAAATCATGAAAAAATTAAGAATATTTTCTAGGGGAAAATATGGAAAAAATAAAACAAGACCTCCACAATTGATCTATGTAATTTAGAATTCAGTCGTAATTCCTTTGTAATAAAAACACCTTCTTGAATAGTTCTTGAAATGCTGTTTGTAATCAAAATTGGCATTTTTAGGACAACGAATCAAAAAAGGTGTAGTATAGACCTTCAAATTTCTGTTAATTTCCTGGAAAACCAACAAATT
Organism: Hycleus cichorii; assembly: GCA_013841215.1. Classification (NCBI taxonomy): domain Eukaryota; kingdom Metazoa; phylum Arthropoda; class Insecta; order Coleoptera; family Meloidae; genus Hycleus; species Hycleus cichorii. The sequence continues at coordinate 26,608 of JACDRQ010000204.1, forward strand.
ATTGAAAAATTTCTTGTAGGCTTGAAAAGCTCTCCTATTCGCTATAAATTGCTAGAAAATCATTGAAAATTTGATAACATTTGCTGAGTTATCGGCTGAAAACTGAAAAAAATATCATAAAATACGTACTCCCAGACTATTCTCTGTAACTCGGAATTCAATGAGCATCTTCCAAATAAAAATCTCTCTTGAATATTCCTTAAAATGCTCTTTCTAATGTTGTGTATTCATAGTAATATGGCATCAAATAAGCGAAATATCGACGATTGAAATTTGGCAAGTTTTGGAACCGAATCAAAAATTTAACTGTAATGCGAACCCTTAAGTTTCTGCTAATTTCCTGGAAAAATTTCTGGGAAATTTGAAAAACTTCCAATTTGCTACAAACTATTGGAAAATCATTGGAAATTGGATATTTGCTCAGGCAACATTAAAAAAAATCAAGCTTTTGCTAATTTTCTGAAAAACTAACAAAACTATAAACGTTGGAAAAATCGTTGCAAAGTTATAGAGGAAAATATGAAAAATTTAAAGGAAAACATGCCGGCAGATTATCCTCTCTAACTCAGAATTCAATCGGATTTTTTTAAAACAAAATACATCTTCGAATGCTCTTTCAAATGGTGTTTGACTCATTACAATATAACATCAAACAAGCGAGATATCGATTATTAAATATCGAATTGAAAAAGATGTATTCTCTCATATTCATAACTTCCGTTATAAATCCGCTCAAAAAGGCGTGTAAACAGAAGCAAAAACAGAACTCCCTAATCTTGCGAAAATTCCGCAATTATAGAACCATCAATTTGTAACATCTCTAATGGAAGCAGAATAGAAACAAAAATGAAGAAAATTAATTGCACTAAAATTGTAAACTTTTTGGCAATTTTCTGGAAAACCGACAATTTTACCAGCAAATTTCTAAGATTAAAAAGGGCTTAAATTTACAATATAGATGACCAGCTAACAAAAACACAGAAATAGCTTCTCAATCTTACAAGAATTCCACATTTACGGAAACAGAAGCAGAAATCTCTAATTTTAATAGAAATAGAAACAGAAACGAAACAAGCTTGATCAGAACAAAATTGTTAACTTTTCATCAATTTTCTGGAAAACTAGCAATCTTGCCAGCTTTTGAGAGATTCAAAAACAATTTAAACTTGTTGTATGGATGTATATCCGCTAAAAATGAAACGGAAACAGAAGCAAAGAGTTCCCAAACTTTGCGGAAATTGCGCAATTACGGAACCATAAGCAGAGATCCGGAACATCTCCAATATAAACCTGGTGATTTGGAATTAAAGAAAAATGTCTTTTGGTTATTTGAAATTGTTGGCCTCCCAATGAGTTCGAGGACTTGTTGATAGAACAATTATTCCAAAATACATTTGAATAATAATAGAAGTGTTACGCCACTGGTTTTGGGTTTTAGATAAGGAAAAATCGTCGCCTCGTTCCGATTGCAACTGGCGATAGGAGAAGGAAATTGATTTATTGACGATATATGCAAATCGTGTTCAGTCATTTGGAAATTTTTTGATTAAAGTATTACAAGTTGCATAATCTGCATACGAATTTCCGGTATTTAAAATCGTCCATCGAGCGTCCCGTCGAGAATGGGTCGTGTGGGTTGTTTCGCCCCCAGATTGGCAACTAGTAGAATTTGTTATTGTTACGGATGATTGCACGTTTTCGGAGAACAAGAAAAATCCAACGTTACAACAGGATATGTGCATATTGCAAAGAAATAACGGAAGAGTAGGCGGGCATTTGAATCTTGTTAGACGGCTGACCTGGCGGTCATTGCATTCAGTTCAACATTAATGTAATGCATTTACCCAGACGGATACTAGGTCATAACGATTCGATAAAAATCTAAAATAGATTAAATTGTAATGGACGAAAATTTATAAAAATTCGTTACCACTTGTTGCATTTCCGGCTGTACGTGTCGATGTGGTAATGTACACGTGCACCGCAACATCCTCGACGTCTTCACCAATGCGGGTAATTTGCTGGTGGTGGATGGAGGCGGCGGCCGTCCGTTGATAGTGGCGGTGACGGCGGCGGCGGTGCTCAATCATTGTGCTTGTGATCGTGCAGGTGCACTCACCTGTCGGAGTACTGCCGTTGCCGCCGCCGTCGCCGCTTCACTTACACATTCCCCGCCAGGAGGTTGTCGTTGTTCCTTTTTGTTTTCATTTATTCTTTACCAACGTCGTCTTTTTGGGGCCGTAGCCGGAGCGAGTGTCTGTGTTTGTTGTGCTGTGCAAAGAGACTGCGGTCGTACTCTACTCGTACAACATCTCTCAGTCGACTGGTGACTATTTTGATAGTCGGTCGATCTTTTTTTAAAAAAACACAACACGATCCTTACGATTATCGGAACAGTGTAGGTCCTTTATTTCGCCATCCGTGGATATGATTTTTTGGGAATTTCTAACGATTTAAACAGTGAAATTGCGCTTGTAATTTTCGAAAATAATAAACGAAAAATCGGTAAGTCACTATTTTTTTTTAAGCGAATTGCTCCATTGTCCATTTTCGAAAATCCAACAAAATATTTATTTAAACAATTAGAATCGACTCGTTAAAACTTTCAACCAATAACTTTTCGCCTTTAAATTCCCCAAATAACTTTCTAATTCGGCGCGATTAATTAATCAAATTTCGAGATTGATTAGGCCGCATAACTATAAATAAATGCACAAATCTATTATAAACAACTCATCGTAGACAACAGTTTACAAAATACGTCTATGTTTATATTTTTCAACATTTTTATAAGAATAATAAAATATTTTGTAAAACACGAATAACAAACTGTTGTGTCTAATTCTTGTTGTCGCCGATTAAACTGCAGAGATTACAAATAAATTTCGACAATTAAACTAATTAGAATCGATTCGGGAATATACGAAAATCGGTTATTTATAGATGGCCAAATATTTCAAAGACCTAGAAAAATTCATATATTTTCGTCATTTTATTTTTAGCAAAATCTTCAATTTTATGCGAAAATCTAATCGAATGTTCGATTTTCACAGACAGGGTGTAATCGCACGACAATTCAAGTATGTCGGGGGTAATTGTACAAAAATATAGTTTTGTTGTAATCAATTAGTTGTAATAGTCTAAATCGCCACCATATGGAAACGACTATTTATATTCTTGTTACCATTTGGTAGTTTACTTAATTTTTATCGATATTGTTGTGTTGTTGTCGTTCTTGTCGCTGTTGTTGAAATTCTATCAAGCTTGAATTTTCACCTAGTAACAACCAAGTTAAGTTTTACCGTATCTAAATTATTACAAATAATAAAACGTGGAAATTGCTTAATAAAATTTAGTATAAATTCCTCTACACTTTACTTCTTCGGCTATTTTAACGATATCCTCGTATACAGACTGGTTACATTCACTAAAAATACGAAAATCGAGAAATTCCCCAATAATCAAAAATAGCGCTTCCGAAATCATTAATCTGTCTGAAGTTGAAAAATCGACAATTTGCGTATTCTTCAATTAGTTACGTTCTAGTTGGATTTATTTAAATATAACCACCAATTGGCAAATTTCCCCTAATCAAACGACATATTCAATCGGACAATATTCGGGATATTCTAGTATACCACCTGACATTTGCATATTTTTCTAAATATGCAAAGGTGTGTCACTTTTCTTGTGTTGTTATTGTTGTCAGCGATATATGAATTTCCGTTTTTTTCCAACAACAACAACATAAAACTAATGCAATAAACAATAATTTGTCGAATTTGTTTGCAGATGATTTGTGTTAAATTGTCGTGATTGAAAAGTGTTGGACGGGAAGGGCCTTAACGGGCCCAATATTCGTTTCAAGATTGTGTCGTTTTAATCGCAATGAATGCTGTATTTCTTGTTAAATTTGAATTGCTGCTCATCCAACTATTCATCGTTATTATCAAATTCCAATACACGATTGGTAAGTAGAGAAATACGCAAATACAAATCTAGAAAAGCTCTATAATCGCTATAATCCAACAAAAACACAACCTTTATATAATTAGGCAGCAACAAAGCTCTAATGAGCGATAAAATTAGCAAAAAATCGGTAATTAGAGACTAGGATCGTTAAATCAACTCGAATAATTACCGGGACTGGATAATTTTTTTGGAAAAAAACAATCACTGTGCGGTTCTATTTTAGAAAAAGTCTTAATGTTAAATAGAGTGAAAACTTGCAATTATCGAGAGAATGGTGAATGGTGACTTTTCCACTTTAACAATACACGAAAACTTCAACGAAACTGTTGTTAGATAATTTAAAGTGTGCAAAGTAAAAACGAATAGAATTCTATCAATTATATGGTTGGTGTTAGTGGTGTTACGAAATCCACTATTTCACCACTTCCTGAATGAAACAAATTGGAAATAATTATATATCGAGATCAGTCACGGATCTGACATGAAACTGGTAATTATAAGCTGGAGAAAAAACGGCTCGGATTGTGCCCTTAGGGGCTACTCCACAACAATGTATTTAAAATGTATCGATATAAGTGCGTTTTTATTACACGCATTAAAGATACGAACCGAAAACAATTCCTGTTGCTAAGATCCTTCTGTAACGAATTTATTGAAACAATTTTGCTATATTTTCTATTTTAATAATAATTTGGGAAAGTAACGAAAATCCCCCCGATGAATTGTAAATGGAATTCTCAAAATAAACGATCACTTCATAGAAATCGTTAACATATTTCATAATTAATTAGCATGTTTGTTTCTTCGTTTTTTTGTTTCGTTTATTGGTTGTTTTCGTCTCGTTCTTTCTTCGATTATCGCAGTTTGGATGGATTTCCGGGAGTGGGCTGTCTTGGCGCCGGGCGCTTCTTCATTCCGATCATACACACACACAACAGCTCGGCGGACTTTTTTTTGGATTATTTTCAAAACAATTTTTATTTGAAATGAATCCCGGCAAGTTTATTGTCCTTTAACTTTAATAATTTAATAAATACGTGCGCACACACAGATATTTACACGTGCAATAATAAATTGCGTGTTTAACTAATTAAATGTTGTTAAATGCATGTTCGATTGGAAATAGAAAATAAATTGTTATCTTGACAGTTTGATATAATTGCAATCATAAATTTCGTAGTTTTTCCGTGAAGATGGATATAACGGGTCATCCCAACAACTACTAAATTACGCTAGCTTGAGCTATAATTCTATAATTCTATAATTTAACACACACGTGGCCAGCTTTGCCCACTGATTGTCCCCGCAATATCGAATTTCGAGAATTAATCCGCTCAATAAGTGAAAGAAAATGAAGAAATGAAGCACTAGAGACGTTATAGAAGTGCCGTAACAGAAACAGAATCGAAAATAGACTATTACTTTGTTTTAACGCAATCAGAACAGAAATGAGAGCGGAATTCAAGAAAAACTTGGAATTAAATTGGCAATTTTCGTCAATTTTCCGGAAAACTAACAATATCACTTACAAATTTCTAAAAGATTTGGAAAATACGTCGAATTTGCTATACATCGTGGGAAAATTATTGGAAAATCGGCAATATTTTGTAAATCATCAAGGGAAATATGAATTTTTCGAAAAAACGCCTCCTCCAAAATTTTCCCAGAAATAACTCGAATAACTCAGATGACTCAAGATTTAACTGGAATTTTTTAAATAAAAGTTGATACTTCTTAAAATACTTTTCAAACATATTAAAAACTGTTTTTTTTTAACACCGAAGTGAAGAGTTTCTATCAATTTTCCGGAAAATTATCTAATTTATTGGAAGGATTTTCGGAGATTCGGAAATCTCTCTCCATTTGCTAGATAATGTGGGAAAATTATGGAAAAATCGGCAATATTTCCCAAATTATAGCGGAAAATATGAAAAACATATGTTCCAAGATTTCTTCTATAACTCAAGTTTAATTGGAATTTTCCAAAATAAAAAATAGATACTTGCTGAAATGCTCTTTCTAATGCTACTATATTTATTACAATAGCTCACCAAACAAGGGAGATATCGATTATTCAAAATTAGCACTTTTTACACATAGAATCGAAAAACAGACCAGTTTTGACCAATTTCCCGGAAAACTAACAAATCCATCAAAAAGCTTCTTGGAGATCTTAAAAGCTCTCCAATTTGCTATAACTGTGAGAAAATCATTGGAAAATTTGTAGTAATTGTTAAATTATATGGAAATAATGGGAAAATTAGAAAAAAACATTCTCCAAAATTAACCTCTATAACTCGGAGTTCAGTCGGAATTTCTGTAAACAAATTATGTCTTTAAATGCTGCGTAAAATGCTGCATCTAGTGGTGTTTGAATCGTTACAATATATCATCAAACAAGGGAAATATCGATTATTAAATTTGTAGATCGGATCGGAAAAAGTGTCCTTTATGCGCTTTGGTACTTCAAATGTTCAATAAATTCGTATTTCTGTCGTATTCATGGTTTCCGTTATATATGCGCTTGAACAGGTGCGGAAACAGGAACAGAAACAAAGCGGAAATTTCGCAGTTGCGGAACCAGAAACAGAGTACCGGAACATCTCTGTAAGGTATTAGAGATGTTACGGTGCCATAATTGAAACAGATTTTTTCCATTTCCGGAAGTAAAGCAGAACTTTTCGTACCACTTTACAGGGAGTAAAATGTACCTTTTTTTCATGAAAAGCGGTTCCTCCATTTCGCTCCCACTTTGCTCCTTCACTTTTTCTGGAACTTCTAGAAGCGTCCAAATTCCGAAAAACTAACAAGTCTACCGAAAATTTTCTACCGTATTTGGAGGGTGCTTCAATTTTGCTATAAAGTGTTACAAAAACATTGAAAATTTGATAATATTTGCTAAGTTGTAGGGCAAAATCTGAATAAAACATAACAAAACACATTTTCCAAGATTGTCCTCTGTAACTCAGAATTTAGTCAAAAATATACGTAAAAATAATGCGAACCCTCAAATTTCTGCTAATTTTCTGAAAAACTAACAAACCCATTGGTGCGGAAACAGAAGCAGAAACAGATCTCCAAAACTCTGAGGAGATTCCGCAGTTGCAAAAACAGAAGCACTGTTAGAGGAGTGGCAATTTAAACGAAATTCTAGACTCATGCAATTATGCCTGGATTACAATAATTTTCGATACAAATAGGTGGCTAAATTGGAACGTATGACGCAACTTGATACAATCAATTACAATTGATGGAAATTTCGTCAAAGAATGCACCAAGCTACGCCCTATGTTCCCATTTCAACGTCTATTCTAAAATAATTCCAATCCTGGTGTGGTTTCTTGTGGTGTTATTTTATTTGCACCCTAATTAAATCAATTTAGGGGTTATTTGTATCGATTTTCAATAATTGGATGATTGAATTAGAAATAATCGTTTTGAGGCTTGATTTTCTTAGAAACGCCACGTGTTGCCGCACCTTAGCAAAGTAGTAGATTGTGATAAGCCTATTTTTGTATCATCAAAACAATATCAATCATGATTTTTACCTTTACCCTCCAAATTTCGAAATTATCGCTAAAAAATCTTGAAAATTTCGCTAAAAATTGGCTCTGTTGGGGAATTTAACAGTTTTCAATAGCCAACACTTGGAAGAATTCCATCGTTTTCTCTGTTTTTCGTTTGAATAAAAAGGCAACAAGACATGCTTTGTGCACGGTGTAATTGTATTTTTCCAATTTCTTCTTCCTTAACTTTTATCTTACGCTCTAATTAGTATGGCTAGTTTGTCCTCTGCGAATAAATTGTTGCCATGTTCTTGTATCGTTATATCCGAGTTTACAGATTACATGAGTTAAAGAGTAGTGGTGGGTGATATCAGATTCGTCTGCGTTCGTATAAGTTGCCGTGATAATCAAGTTCTACTGTAGTCTAGTTTTTTGGCTTTTTTTGTCGCTTAAGGAAAAACCAGCGGACTAACGGGCCGTCTAAATCGCCACTTTTCGATTATTTTTCAACACAAAATCACATCATTTCTATCAACCGGATCGATCGTCTTGAAATCAAAGCTTACAGTTTTATTAATAAACTGATTTTTCATAAAATCAACATCCGTTTAAGAAGCTAGCAGAGCTTTCAAGTCTCTAATTAGAAACGCATTATCGTTTTTCTTCCAATTTTATTTTATACTTTTGCGCGATCTCTTTCGCCGATGAAAAGTGGTTGAAACGAGATGACATTTTTATTGGCAACAATTTCTTGTAATAAATCCCGATAGCGGCGGATATAGAAAAATGATGGCTTCCTGAACGAATTAACTTGGAAAAATAAATAAATTGGCGCAATTGATTTGTCACTGGATTCTTTCGGAATATTTTGCCATCATTTTTGATGTAATTTTTCGGGTTATAGTTGTAAGAATAATAAATAAATTTTTTTGGCATTCGTTGGGCGATCTAAAAATACCGAAACGCGCATATTTCGTATCTTGATGGAAAGTTTATTTCGATATCATCTCACCCACTGACTGCATTTTCAATGCAAAACAGAGATTTTATTTTTAGACGGGCATGTGTGCGTGCATGTATGCTTTACGGTGTTTTTTTCGCTCATTGTAATCAAAATTTATTATATTTGGCGAGTTTAAAGTAGGTGAAAACTGTTTTCTCTCCAAACAAATGACTAAATTGGAATGAAGCTTTCTTGGCACTATTCTACAATAATTGTTGTTGTTATGGTGTGGTATTTTTTCCACTGTTGGTAAATACATTGGGCAACAATACTAGCGACAGACTTGTTAAATTTTTGTCAGGTTGTTGTCTTTTCGACAGGAAATTCTGGTAATCGCCCCACCTCAACAACAATGAGAATTTAAAGTGGTTTCTGTTAATGATAACCATCTCTGCATTATCATCGTAGAATTTATCGAGACACGACATCAACCTCATTATAGACGATTCTATTCGTTTTATCATCAAATTATTACATAACGGATCGTACACGAAGTTGAGTTGAAATATTGCACTCGCTTTTTTATTGTTATTCGTATTGGAATTGAAGAATGTCACGTTAATCCGACTAATGGCTCGAAATTCTAAAAATAGTCGAACTGTTGCGACTTTTCGGTAGTCATCATCTGACCAGTAGTGTACATCAAGGCCGTCCGAAATCTACCAAGGCTGATTGGCGGCAGAAGGAGCCCGGGCAACAGCAGCCACAAAGACCACCGCATATATCACAATATAGCCGACTTCTTACATAACCCACACATGGATCGTCATCACTTTCCTCTCGTTGTTGTTGTTGTTCGTCTTCGTGTTGTTGTTGTATGCACCACAACAGGCGTATGTTGTCCTGTGCCGGCCTTTCGAGGTTATTACCTCGACGAACTCGCGTACTCGCTCGTCTCTTTGCTGTCTACTGCGGCCACTGTGTGCTTTCTTGTCTGCACGCCGTGAACCACCAGCCAGCCAACCGGAGAGTTGACTTCCATCACCCATAAAAGTATTCACCGTTTCTTCTCCTTGTTGTTGTAAATAAAACTCTCTCTTATATACAAGAAGATTTTATTGAAATGTAATTGGTGTTTATTTCACTAGAGAGAGAACGATTGAAACTTACAAAAAAAATAACGCACAACAGCCTTGAACTCGAACGAATTTCAACGTAAATTTTTTTCGACTGCAATAGAAATTCTGCAAAAATTCATGAATGAATCGCCGGCTCCGTTCCGTATTAGTTTCCAATAGAAGATAAAAAGGTAGTTCACCTACACAACAGGTGATTATAAATCAAATACCATCGATTTGGACCAGTTTCAAGGCTAGAATAGAATGTACATTGGTAAATAAGAATATCCAGGTGTTGTTCACGAGATAGAATTCCCTCTAGTCGCTTACATAATGATGTCATGATAATAATGATGATGTGTTGCCTTTAAATAATAGTGGTAGTAATAATGACGGCCACAGAAATTATAACTAATTTCCGTTTGGCTAGCAACTGAATGGAGACAAGGAAAATACCTTGATGATGATGATATTGGAGAAAAAACTAGCAAAATTCTAGTTGATTGTCTTTTTATATTCCTGCGGCTTTTTTCATAATTCTACAACAACTAACAACATAATATCGAAATTTCCATCTTTGAAAAACGAAAATAGATACAATTCGATCCGATTTTAATAATAGCCGCAATATCCTTAACTTGTCCGTCGTTATACATACAGATTGTTGTGCTACTGCTTCTGGCTGCATAGTTTTTTAAGTATTTAATGTAAACATTTATAAAACTGCAGTAAAACTAAATATACACCACCTTCGACGAAATTCCTGTTAAATAATCTGTCAGACATAGATATTTATACGTGGATGTACGAAAAAAATAATTTCCATTAAAATTCCCCAACAACGAATAGATCCGGGATGGTTTCCATGAATTTTTACTACATTACTGTCGTATATCACACAAAAATTACACCATAATTACTTTGATTATCTATCAATCTATCTAAGTCTTTAATTATAAATAATTAGAATATGTTTAACATATTATTGCGAGTATAATTAAAATTGTAACAATTAACGAACTGGAAATGTAGGAAATGTAACAAACAAGAAAAATGTGCAATTTTCAATTATGCATCATGATATACAACAATAATAACAACAAGATTTATTATATAAAATTTTACAGCAACATTGTTGCATAGTATATGAACGTATAAAGGTAGGGTTTTGTCAGATAATAAAATATAAAGAATAATATCGAGCACGTACATCTTTCTTGATCAACACAAACAGGACCTGCAATAATTTTAAAATATTGTTCAAATTCTACGTGCACAAACACACAGGACCGGCTGCTATTACAATCAAAACCTAGAATATTACAGAAGTGACATAACAGAAACAGAATTTTAACAGAAAAATTAATCAATACAAAACAGCTTGTAATACAATTTTTCATCAAATTTCCGGAAAATTAACAATATCAATAGCAAATTTCAGAAAGCGTTTCAAATTTGCTTTATATTGTGAGGAAATTGCTGAAAAATTGATAAACTTTGCTGAGTATAGGGGAAACTACCGAATTTGTTTAAAAGAAACGCGCCCTCCAAGATAACTCGTTTAACTCTGATGACTCAAGGTTCAATTGGATTTTTTTCAATAAAAAACACTCCTTGAAATTCTCTTTCTAGTAGTACTGAATTCATCACCATATATTATCAAACAAGGAAGATATCGATTATTAAAAATGGCTTTTTTCTTTTGACACCGAAGATGTAATGTAGGCGCTTCAGTTTCTAGCAATTTTTTGGAAAATTAACTAACTTATTGGGTGATTTATTGAAAATTCGAAAAACTCTCAATTCGCTACAAGCTGTGGGAAAATCATTGGAAAATCGACTATATTTGTTAAATTATAGGGGAAAATGTGAAAAACATGCTCCAAGATTTTCTTCTGTAACTCAAAGTTTAATTGCAATTTTTCAAAATAAAAAACGTTCGTAGATACCGCTAGAAATGCTCTTTCTATACTACTTCATTTATTACAATAGCTCATCAAACAAGGAAATATCGATTATTGAAAATTAGAATTTTTTAAACACAGAATTGAAGAAAAAGACCCAATATCCGCCCAAATTTCGGACAATTTCCCGAAAAATTAACAAATCTTTTTAAACATTTCTTGGAGGTCTTTGAAGCTTTTTCAATTTGCGAAGAAACATCAATTTGCGAGAAAATCATTGAAAAATTGGTAATATTTGCTGTATTATACGGGAAATATGGAAGAATTATAAAAAAAACTCATGCTCCAGAATTATCCTCAACAACGCAGAATTTAACTGGAATTTTTGTAAACAAAATTAGTTTTTCCATGCTCCTTAAAATGCTTTTTCAGATGATGTTCGAATCATTACTACACATCATCAAACAAGGGAGATATCGATTATTCAAAATTAGCAATTTTCAAGCACAGAATCGAAGAAAAAGACCTCAATTTCGGAAATTCGTCGTAAATCCAGCGAATCTATTGAAAAATTTCTTAGAGGTCTTAGAAGCTTTTTCACTTTGCTATTTACTGTGAGAAAATCATTGAAAAATTGATAAAAATTACTAAATTATAAAGGAAATATAGAAATATAAGCGAAAATTATAAAAAAAATCTCCAGAATTATCCTCAATAACTCCGAATTTAACTGGAATTTTTTAAAACAAAATACCTCCTCGGATACTCCTTCAAATGCTCTTTCTAATAATGTTTGAATCATTACTATAAATTATCAAACAAAAGAGATATCGATGATTCAAGATTAGCATTTTTTAAAACACAGAAGCGAAGAAAGAGACTTAAATACACCTGCAATTTCAGCAAATTTCCCGGGAAATTAACAAACCTATTGAAAAATATCTTTTAAGTCTTGAAAGCTTACTGAATTTGCTATATACCTTGAAAAAACCATTGAAAAATTGCTAATATTTGCTAAATTATAAGCGAAATATGGAAAAATTAGAAAAAGCATCTACCAAAATTAAGCTCTATAACTCAACATTCAATCGTAATTTTTAAAAATAAAATACCGTCTTGGGGGCTCCTTAAATTGCTCTATCTAACGGTGCTCGAGTCGTTATAATATATCATCAAACAAGGGAGATATCGCTCGGTAAATTTCCGTTATATATCCGTTTGAAAAGGCGCAGAAACAGAGCGAAAGCTACGGAACCGGAAATATTTCTAATCAAAGCCCAATTACAATGACATGCAAGCAAATTTTGACAATTTCCGACAGATTCGTAGAAACGCCGGTCCTGTTGTGCATGGAAAACCACCGAATCGGTGCCAACGTTTGCAATGATGCCTAGAAAGACAGATTGTTGTCATTATTATTAGTCTGGATGGATGTTGAGTAAACAAATTATGTTCATTAACCGTTATTTAAGATAATCAAAGTTGTGAATGTGTGTATTAGGGTGAGGTAATTTCTAATAGAATTATGTCACTGTAATTATTAATCTATTTTCGCTTTATCTATTTTGAAAAAGAGCTATGCAATGTGTATAATTAACGACAGTTATTTCGTTTTTATTGTCCCTTTTAATGTCGGTTAATTATAAGAAAACTAGTTGGAAGTATGTTAGATTTTCAAATGAGCCATTGTTACAATTGCTACAATTGTAAAACGTTTAATTATGTTTGAGCAATTCCATAAAATCGAAATAAAATTGTTTTAATTCCTCCTGTTGCCATTATGTAACAGACAGTAGACAATATTAAATTAGTATTCTATCTGCATGTATAATGGGGAAATTGAAAATAATAAGGGTGAACTGTAAAGACGCAATTTATGTTGGTTCGACTATTTTTCAGTCTTTTTGCTTCGGCCAAGTTGTTGTTGTTGTAACAGCAGATGTTTCAGTAGTATTGATGATGGTAACGATGAATGAAAGACTAAAACCTGTTAACCTTGTGCCATCTAAGTCCGATGAATAATAATTAGAAATTCACACATATCCGCTACTGGAATTAAGCTCGTATTTTTCCTTGTTGTTTTTCCCATTTAACCTGCACAATTGCAGCCGATTCTTGTTTTCTTGCCTCTTATATTTTACAACATGGGGAGAGGTAAATCGATTCTAGATGATCATGTTATTGTTGATGGTGATGATGATGATGATCACCGGTTTCGTAGAAAATCCAAACAGTCTCTGCCGTCTAGACGGAGGGTGACTCAACTATTTCCATCATCATCATCACGAAATTACGTTGATTTGATTTGCGGACAAGGGGATAGATTTGTTCCTGTTTGTTTATAAAGAATGTCACCTTCAACATCGTTCAATTCAAACAAAAAAGTAATAAAGTTTTATTAAAGATTCATTGAATTTTATTGAGGTTTTATGTTAAAATTTTAGTATTAGTCGACTGTTTTTCCCACAGTCGTTTCTAGAAAACAATTCCGTCAAAATGTCAACAGCAATTCTAAATTAGTCAAAAGTGCCAAGATTCGAGAACTCATTTTTCACTTGAAGCGGCCCACAATTTGGCTCTGTGATTGATAAGCGTGCAACAAGGCCAAATCGTTAATTTTTAAAATGAATCTCGATTTTTATTGAAAACTCTCCAGTGAATAATAGAGACGTTACAGATCTCTGTTTTTGGTTCCGCAACCCTTGAAAGTTCTGTTTCTGCACCCTTTCAAAAGAATATAATTATTAATATGAGAGAAATACGAAATTATTGACCACTTGAAGGTCTAAAGTACATTTTTTTCGACCCAATGTCCGGAAATTGAATAATCGATATTTCCCTTGTTTGATGATATACTATAACGGCTCAAGCACCATTAGATAGAGCAATTTGAGGAGCCTCCGAGGAGGTATTTTATTTTCAAAAATTACAATGGAATTCTGAGTTATAGAGGTCAACTTGGAGCATGTTTTTTTCTAATTGATCCAGATTTCCTTTATAATTCAGCAAATATTACCGATTTTTCAATGATTTTCTCATAATGTGTAGCAAATTGAAAGAGCTTTTAAGATCTCCAAGAAAATTTTCGGTAGATTTGTCAGTTTTGCGGGAAATTGGCATAATCTGGTGTATTTTTTCGATTCTGTGTTGAAGAGCTAATCTTGAATCATCGATATCTCCCTAATTTGATGAGCTATTGTAATAAATATAGCAGCATTAGAAAGAGCATTTCAAGTAGTGGACATATTTATGTTGAAAAATTCGAATTAAGCTTTGAGTTATAGAAAATAAGCTTAGAACATATGTTTTTCATATTCTCCCCAATAACTTAACAAATATTGTCGATTTTCCAATGATTTTCTCACAATTTGCAGCAAATTAAAAGAAATTTTCGAATCTCCAAGAAATTCTCCAATAAATTAGTTAATTTTCCGGAAAATTGATAGCAATTGAAGCGCCTACATTACATCTTCGGTGACAAAAGAAAAAAGCAAATTTTAATGATCGATATCTCCCTTGTTTGATAATATATTGTAATGAATTCAGTAGCATTAGAAAGAGCATTTTAAGGAGCATCCATAAGCCTTTTTATTCAAAAAAAATTCTATTGAGTCATCTGAGTTATTCGAGTTATATCTAGGAAAATCTTGGGAGGCGCTTTTTACTTCATATTTTCGCTTATAACTTTGGAAATATTATCGATTTTTCAATAATTTTCTCACGATATAAACACTTTCCAAATCTTTCTAAAATTTGCTAGTGATATTGTTAATTTTCCGGAAACTTGATGAAAACTTATCAATTTTTTGATTAATTTCGGTTTGTTTCTGCTTTCATTGCGGTTTCAGTTTCCGTTTTCATTTCTGTTTCTGTTCGGTTTCCGTTAAAATAGATCTGTTTCCAATTCTGCTTCTCATAAAATGTGTAGTTTTAAACTTTCAAGATAAATGGCAACTCGCGATGAATCTTGGCGTGGATTGAGTTGGATGTCAAATTTTATCT
The DNA here is from genome assembly GCA_013841215.1 of Hycleus cichorii. Classification (NCBI taxonomy): domain Eukaryota; kingdom Metazoa; phylum Arthropoda; class Insecta; order Coleoptera; family Meloidae; genus Hycleus; species Hycleus cichorii. The sequence goes on from JACDRQ010000204.1 coordinate 42,053, forward strand.
TGATCTGCGAATATTCTGAGAATTCTGTTCGTTTTGATTCGTTCGATTGCCCGATCGAAGCACTTATTTGTCGAGCATCGAGGAGAATAAAAAAAAAAACTAACTCACCGATATGAATATGCAGGTAAACAAACAGACATCGTGCAACAGTTGGAATAACAGGATGTATGTCGTTCAATACGAAGACAAAACGCAAAAGTTTATAAATATTATAAACCATACTATATAGTATGCAACTAACGAGTTAACGCATGATTTCCTTTCAATATGTTGCCTTTTTTCGTTCGTCTTTCTGTCTTGCTTCGATCTAAAGTCGAGTTGTATAAATTATGAGAAAAACTGACTTCCTTTTCGAGCGATTTTTACAATAACGATAGAGAGAACAAAACGAGACATTAATTACCTAACAATCGTGTGAATGTTGAGTATTTGAAAATAAATCGACGGGTTGACAATTATTTACAAATTTAAAACGAAAATACGACAAGAATTTCAACCAATTTTTAACTGTTGTCGGTGTTGTTGTTATTGTCTCGTCTGGAATTATAAGAAATAAAATAAAACGGTCGAATACCTACTTTATATACATATTCATGAAGAATTGGTATATTTATTTAGAAATTTACATATTGATTACATATCCTTTTATTGTATTTTAATAAATAAATAAATAAATTGCATCAGTGCATTGAGGAGAACAGTAATGCAGGATATTGCGCAGCTTTTTAATTTATTATCGTCAAGAGATGATGCCATTAATAAAAAAAAATACGATGAAAGGACGACCCTGATCATGTAACACAGCCTTGAAGTGTACACCTGCAGTTTTTCACAATACACCGAGATGCAACAATGTGGACAGTAAAGGCGGTGATTTATATAAAACTAATAATAACACAATACTATTATGTAAATTTTCCAATTTCTCGGAATTCAGAATTAACGAGAATTTCCATCATTAAAAGCGAATTAATAATCATCGAGGAAATCGTATATTAGACAAAAATAATACACTTCAAAGTGGACAAATGATGGGAAAATGGAAGCTTTCAAGCTTTATTGCTCCTATTTATCTAACACTAGATGAAACGAAAAAACGTTTTGATTATACGCTTCGTTATTATTATTGTAATTATTGTACGTCGTATGTGGAATAGAAATAAAATACCTTCGTATTAATTTATTCAAATAATTATCAATCACTTTTAATAAACACACCTGTTGCAATATTCCTATAATTGCAAATCGACTGTATAACAACGCAAAAATATAGAATATGCAACGATAATTAAAAGTCGATAGATTAATTGTGGATAATAAGGCTAAATCGATAGAACAGGTGGTTGCCAGTTGTTTCTCTAATAACGTCAATAAATCTCCAATGAATTGTTTAGTTTAGTTGAAAATTTCGAAATAAACTGAAATGGTTTCGTGTCTTGATCGACTATTAAAATCACCAATTTCCTTCCTTTAGCAGGTACTTGTTGGTCGGCAATGGCGCGCAATGGTCGCTGTACGGAGGTATTGTACGAGAAGAGCAGCAAAGAGGATTGCTGTGCCAGTCATAGTATAACAACAGCCTGGTCGGAAATTGAATACAATTCGCCGGAATCGTTCTTCTATCGCGTCCTAGACGGTGGTGCACCGTGTACTGCTTGCAAAAGTAAATCAAAAAACCTCCAATTCTACTCTTATTTAATCGATTTGATGTAGATTCGTGCGACCAGATTGAGTGCGGCATCGATAAGATGTGCGTAATGAAGAAGGGCCAAGCTAAATGTGTCTGTTCGTCCAAATGCAAAGAATCCAAATACCGCTTCAATAAAGGTCCAGTTTGTGGTACGGACGGCCGTAGTTATCGGAATGTTTGTAGGTTGAGGAAGCGCGCCTGCCGGAAACGCAGCACAACTCTAATTGTCGCCTATAGTGGTCTGTGCCAAAGTGAGTTATTATTGTTTTGTTTGATTGTTATCACATTTAATGGAATTTAGTCAATTTAGGTTCCTGTGATCGTATCAATTGTCCATCTGGTAAACATTGTTTGTTAGATCAGAATCTAACGCCGCATTGTGTGAATTGTTTGACACAATGCTCGCCGAATCCGAAACATCCAGTTTGTGGTGCTGATGGTAATACTTATCCTAGTGCTTGCCATCTGCGCGAACAGACTTGCAAGAAAGGCAAAGCTATACCGATCGCCTATAAAGGACCATGTCGGGGTAACTATTGAAACACCAAAATTAAGGCCACAACTCGGAAAAAAGTAGAGCTTATTTGAAAGAGCATTTCAAGCTGCTTAGTTTAGACTGCATATCTTTTGGAAAATGTTGCGGGAATTTTGAGTCATAGATCAAAACCTAGGCGCATATTTTTCCCTTATTACCCTTCATAACTCACAAGGAGATGTTAATAAAATTCGGTACACAAAACAGAAGCATGTTTTGGCCTTATTGCCTCTTATAATTCAGCCAATATTGACTTGTTTGCAATGAAAAGAGCCTTCGAAATATCTGAGAAGTTTTCTGATCGGTTCAGTAGTTTTCCGGAAAATCGAGAAAAACTGTAAGAATTGTTTACAACTGGATAAAAGTGCCAAACAAATATGTTTAACAGGTGAAAATGGCGAATTTTCCTGTAATTTTAGTAAATTTCTCGAATTTTCAAAACTTGGATTTTTTCCAGTCAAGCCATAAGACACATTCCCCTTTCTATCCTTTAGATGCGCTTGGATTATTTTCCATTTTTCTAAATTTTCCGAAAAACTACAGAGCCGATCGGAAAATTTCCCGGATATTTGGAAAGCTCTTTCTACCACATGTTTCCCTTAAATGTTTCTGGCTCTATTATTGAAGAGCGATTTGGAAAATATTTCAATGGTTCTTGGAAATCATTTTACCAAAATTTGCATCCCGTAGGCCATCTAGAAATTGCTAAAAAACGCGATTTTTGAAACCGATTTAAACACTTCACAATGACTCAAGAATACTTAGCACTTTTTTGGTTTTCCAATGTGAGGAGCATCTTTAAATCATCCTGAGCCATTTGGCATTTGGTAGAAACGATCGTTTTTTGATCAACTTTCCGATGAGCTAGAAGGTCCAAATTTTGCTCAAATAATCTCCTGGGGTTTCCTATAAATACTTTAAATATTTTTCAAATCAGCCATCAAATATTGTTGTGTTACTATAAGAGTTAGGAACACTTTGCTTCACTTGGGGCTGTAAATTCTTACAGCAATTGTCATTATTTGAAGAGCTATTCGAAAAATATTTCAAAAATTTATAATAGAGTCTCTGTATCCCATTTTAATAAAATTTGGGCCTTGTAGCTAACTTGAAAGTTAATCAAAAAACGATTTTCTAAAACGAGTTACATCGAATCACTTGGAATGACTTGAGGATGTTTCCAACATTGATTTTTTTAGTTTTTCTGCATTTTATTCTGGAATGCGATAAAAAAATGGCAAAAATATGTTGAGAACATCCTGAACATGCGTACCTCACTTTTGAAAATCGCAATAATAAAGAAACGAGCGTTTTTTTGATCAACTTCACGATGATCCAGGGGCCCAAATTTTGCTAAAGTGATCTCCAGAGGCCCTCCTATAAATCCTTGTAATATTTTCCAAATCAATCAATACTCGGTGTTACTATAAAAGCTATGCTCTATTTTTACGCTAGGAGAAGAGATTTGAATTTCGCACATCTTGAAGTTTTGATTATAAAAGGAGTTCTTATCAGTGAGCCAAATGTGTTAGATTTAAAGTAAAAACGAGCCATAAATATTTAAATTTACAGCGAAAACGGCCAGTTTTAATCATTACTTCTAGTTTAAAAATGGCGTACAGGAACATTCAAATGTATTCATTACAAGCAAGTTAATATTGGCTGAGTTGTGAGGCAAAATAAAGAAAAATGTGCTTCTAGACTTTCAGCTATAACTCAAAATTTCCACATTTTGTACAGCTCAAAATGCCCTTTCAAAAGAGCTCAAAAACTTGAGTTTTTAGTAGAAAATAGAAGAAAAATCGGCTATCGAAAATTCTACTTTTTTCAGAGTTGTGATCACTTCAAGCACCAAAATTAACACTAAATTTTAATCCTTCTCCTTTACAGACGGTGCTAATTGCAGTACAGTCCGTTGCAGGGATCGTCAATTGTGTTTAACCGATTTGACGACCGGTTATCCGCGCTGTGTCAGTTGCAGTATGACATGCCGTCCGAGACATATGCACGGACCAATTTGCGGCACCAACAATAACACTTATCACTCGTGGTGCCATATGATGTTGGATGCGTGCGCCAAGGGCTACATTATCGAAACGAAACACGCCGGCAAATGCGTAAGTTGACCGCCTTTTCGACGATTTTTCTTTTTGAAAAACAATTAGAAACCAAAGATTGCAACGGACAACGATTCTAAACAGAAATTCCAATCTGTAATCCAATTAACCCGAAAAATTCCAAGTAGAGATGAAGCAATTTATTATTAATCGGATGGTGTAGTTGAATTGTTTTCTAAACAAAAAATACATAAGTGTAGACTAATTTGGAGGATTTTAGCAATAATTATAATAGTAATAATGATAATAATTATAGTAATAAGATAATACGCGTACGATTAATTGCACAAATATTTAACCGAATCATTTAACCAGTATTTTTATTATTTTCTAATTTGTTGCGGAAATTATTACAACGCCGTTTCCTGTTTTCCGTTTTGTTTTATTTCTCTTAATTTTAAATTATTTGACAAATTCTAGTCGAGACTAACAGACTTAATAGTAGAGGGATTACAGTACTGGTTCTTATTTTATTATTATTTCTATCTCTTCCATTGTAATTTATTTGCATTTAATGGCTCTTCACTATCTTTCTCGCAATTTCGCACAGACAACAACAATTTTTACGCAAAACAAAACCGTAAAAATCGATTGAAATCGAAAAAAGAAAACGATAAACTGACCGACACGATCTTTTAAACGGCGATCTACGTGTTCAGACAAATAAATGACGATTTTTGTTGATGTTCTTGTTGTCGTTGAATGTTGTTTGTTGTTGTTGTTACTACTATTACTACTATCACCACTACTACTTTATGTAATTGAATTGTATTTTATTTATTTATTTTTATTATTATTATTGTTTAATCGAAATTTCTCAACGTCTACGGACGCAAAATTGGAGCAATAATCGCTTGATTTACAACAGAATTGTACTTATTTGTTTTGTTATTTTTATAGAAATCTCATTTATTGTGTACTTGTTGTAATTTTTCAATTGTACAGTATTTTTATTAATATTTTAAAATTATTTTTGTATTTGTTATTTTTAAGAATTCAAATTTATGTAAAAAAAAAACAAGTAAAAGTTGATAAAGAACATATTAGACTGGTGTAATTTATTTGAAAAAGTATTTATTGTAGATTTAGTCGAAAATAAATAATTATTAGAACCATCAGTTTGTTCACCTAAATCTATTTTAATAACCCAACCATTTGGTAACCCGATATTTCGAAAAATTCAAGGGGCGTCAATTCGAAACGATCACATAACACAATCACCGCAAATTTCCAACAGTCTCTCCCCAATTTTCCACCATCAAACATGCCGATTTCTGTCTATTTTATCATTTTTATCGCCATTACCGGTAATTATCCGCACGATTTTAACAATTTTTGTACAAATAACCGATCGATTTTAGCCAATTCGAGCGCCAACGCCGATTGTACGGACAAGAAGAACGCCCAGGCTCGATTAAAAGACGATCTATTATGCGGCTATGAACGCACCGTCCGGCCGGTCATCAACCATAAAGACCCGATCAAAGTCAATTTGCGCTTGATTTTGAAATTCTTCACTTATGTAGGTAATTTTCCGACTAATCTCCAACTGTTTCAACCAAATAACGAAATTTCAGGACGAACACTACAGTAGTTTCACTATCGATAGTTGGATGGCTGTGGTAGGTTTGATCGATTTTAAAATGAATTTAAAACAAAAAATTTGGATTTTTCCAGTTTTGGAAAGATGCATTTTTGAAATGGAACCCCAACGAGCACGATTCCATCGAAACGATCAACTTATCGAGCGATGAAATCTGGCTGCCCGATATCTCGGTGTATAATCGGTGAGTTTGAATTTCGCGCTATTTACAGTTGTAACCCAGGTAGGAAAAATCCAAGGCTTGGACCAGAACGTCGGCACAAGCCTTGGTTGAATATTGGCCCGGGACTGGTCCAAGCTTTGGATGATGGCCATGGGCCGAGCCTTGGGAGACAAAAAATTTGAAACAGGCCCAACCCTCAGAAAACAAAAAATCGACGTTGGCCCAAGCTCGGGAGACGAAAAACTAACGTTGATCTCAGCCTCGGGGAACAAAAAGTCGTTGTTGGCCTAAGTCTCGGGAAACTAATAACCAATGTAAGCCCCAGCCTCGGAAAACGAAAATAATATGTATTCTATTCCAGATTTTGGTTTGTTTTTCATTTAAATTCGGATTCAATAGCACAATGTAAACCGACATAGACTCAGTTCCCAAGGCTTGGGTGAAATGAGTCTAACCATTGGGCCAAGCTTGGAACGAGGTTTGGACCGATGCTCAGTTTCCAAGGCTTGGGCGAAATTATTCTAAAAATTAGGCCAGGCTTGGGCCAATATTTAATTGATAAGGCTTGGATGCCACGAATCTAGCCATTGGGCAAGGCTAGGCCCAAAGTTTGGCCCGATGCTCAGTCTCCCAGGCTTGGCAAATAACTATTGGCTCAAGGCTTGGCAACTCTTACCTGGGAAATGGCGCGAAATTTGATTTTTCTAGAGACGATCAGGGCGGCAGTCCGGCGGCTTTCGATTCCGGTACTTGTATTGTCTACAATACTGGCAATGTCGTCTGTGTTCCATCTACGCGACATTCGAGTTTATGTGTGGGTGATTTGAGTAAATACCCGTTCGATGTGCAAAATTGTACGGTACGGTTCGGCTCTTGGGTGCACAGCGGTGAGGAGATCGATTTTAGATTGTCGAAACCGCCGATTAGTACCGAAGATTTGGTACCGAACGGCGATTGGCGGCTTGTAAAAACCAACGTAATCAAGCACAGGGGCAATTATTCTTGTTGTCCAAACAACACGTACCCGTCAATCAATTACAGTTTTCTAATCGAACGCCTAAATGGCGCCCATACTGCTAGTATTGTTCTGCCAGCAATTGCCCTAATTGTAATTACATTAACTTCATTATGGGTACAACCGACTAGTAGTGAACGTTTGATGTTATGCAGTGTCAATTTGATTTGTCAATATTTATATTCGCAGTATATCTCATGGATGATACCGATGAAAGGCGAAGATACACCCCTATTAAGTATAAATCAATCTAATTCTGCAACATTAAAAGTAAACATCAATCAATTGTAGTTTTGTTCGGACGTGACTCGCTACTGTTGGCCGCATTCACCCTTGTCTTCACAGTTGGTTTGAAGAACATGCTAACCGAAGCACGACCAGCACCCGGCTGGATATCCGCTTTGGTTTCTGTATTGACAAGTTGCCGTTGTGGCCAATTCATTCTCTTGAATAATGCATCAATGAAACAAATGACTTTGATTAAAAACGATGAAGAAGACGGTACGAATATTATCGATAATAATAGTACGACAGGTACAAATCAACAACAAATACAAGATTGGTTTATATTTGCGAAGATATTAGATCGAATTTGTTTTATTGCATATTTCATTGTTTATATTTGTATGTTTATAGCGTTTACGCCATAAACGGGGGCACAGTTCTATTATCACATTATCTATTTTGTGTTGTTTTTCTAACAGTGGCGTAACTACACCCCTGCTAGACCCCGTAAACCGTAAGCCCCAGTAGAGAAAACTTAAGGCGGGATTTGCGTTAATTTTTCAAAAAAGTAGCACTTTTTCGAGATACTAACTCGCTGGTCAACAGTGTCGGGCTAAGCAAAGAGTAAATGTTAGACCAACAGATTAATACAACAAGGGGGCCAAAAATTTTAAGAAACCAAATAGAGTTGTACCTTTTTTTAATTTCAGACCACCAGGCTTTTATTCCAAGTGTTTCACCTAGGACTAAAAGTTCAAAAATGTTTCAAGGATCAGTAGAAGGGTCCCTGGAGATCGTTTCAGCAGCATTTGGGCCTTGTAACTCATTTGAAAGTCGATCAAAAACGAAAAAAAATCAATTTGTTGGAAGTATCTTGAAGACTTTCTGTCGTGTGTAACTCGAGTGGCTCAGAAACGATCTTTCAAATGAGCTACGAGGCCCAATTTTTACTAAAATGGTATAAAGAGACTCTTTTATAAATTCTTGAAATACTTTTGGAATAGCTCCTCAAATAATGGCAACTGCCATAAGAACTTATAGTCCGAATCGACATACTTAAATGTTGCTAGCTCTTATAGCAACACAACAATATTTGGTGACTAATTTGGAAAATATTTTAGGCATTTATAGGGAACTACCTGGAGATCATTTGAACAAAATTTGAGGCTTCTAGCTCATCGGGAAGTTGATCAAAAAACGATCGTTTCTACCGAAGTTGCGACTTTCAAAAACGAGTTACACATAAAATTACTCAGAATGACTCAAGGGTGCTCCTATTATAAATTTATTAGTTTTTCTCCATTTTATTCTATAATGAGTAGCTTTTCTTCTAGAATAAAATGGAGAAATGAAAAAAATGGGACGAGTATCCTTGAGTTGTTTCAAAAATTGCAACCTTTTCCAAAACAAGCGTTTTTTGACCGTTTTTAAGCTACGGGGTTCAAATTTCGGTAAAATGCTCTCCAAGTACCCTCCTATAAATGTTCGAAATATTTTACAAATCGCTCATCAAATAATGGGTGTTTCCATTAGAGCAAAATGCTCGCTTCTATTGATTGTTCGAATTTATGATTTCCCAAAAAGTACGTTCATTTAGGCGTAGTTTTCAGAAAAACAGTAAAGACAATTGAACATACGATAAGCCCCAATTGTAGAGTTTCTGTCCAAATGAATTTCACTTGATTTCATGAATTTTTACTAGGCGAAATTTGCGATCCACTAAAACCATATTTTCAGGAATAGGTTTTCACAATTTTCGGAAAATCTAATCGATTTTCTCAACGACCATGGAGCAATCTAAGTGTAGAATTGCATTGAAAATCGAGTGAAATGTTAATTATCCTGATATCTGTTATCGTTAAGTGCTTCACTCGTTTTCTGGCCAACTTCCCGAAGAGCTAGCGGTTGAAGTTTTTCGTAAAACTCCTTGGAATATTTTTCAAATCACTCCTCAAATAGGAGTTGCCATACAAATTATATACTTTGAGTGAAAAACCCGATGCCAGTCCGACTCTGTTAATAGTTTAGCAGGGGCCCGGTTGACGAAACTTGCGGGCCCAAGATTTCCAGTTACGCCACTGTTTTCTAATTATTATTATTTAAACAATGTTAACATATCGATTATGAAACACATTTATTTTTTGACAACAGTGTAACAGTATTGTACAACATTTATCAAAAAATAGATTAAGTAATAATAACAAAAGATTTCATTTATCTTTATTCCATTTGTTGTTCTTATGGTTCCACTATTAACTAGTCCGGTGAAATTAAATTAAAGCCCCTCTAGCAGTCTGTACAGTGAGTAATTTTCCAGAATTTCGTTTCGAATAAAGCCAAATCACAGTTTTTCCGTTTTTTTATTATTATTATTATTTTAAAAGACAAACAAAACTAAAAATAAAGAGAGCTGAGATTTTTTCAATATATTTTGTCATTTATAATAAAATAAAAACAATGAATGTTGCAAATTACAGGAGAGAGAAACTTAAACAACATTTATTGTTAAGAAATACAAATTTACCCTTAATTTCTTTCGTTTTTTTTTCAATTATTTGTCATGGGTTTCGTTATTTACAAGAATAATTACACAAGATGTACAGACTCCAATTACTTCCGTTGCTTTACTAATAAATGTAAAAAATAATCGTAATACAATAATAAGTATTATAATAAATGATAATAATAAATGTAATAAGATTAATATTAATGTCTATAATAAAGGTAATAATTTTATGTAATATTGATCATCCCACTAAAACTGGAATGGAACAAATAATATAACAAAATGTATCATTTACTGTTTATTATCATCTAAAAAATCGAATTGTGTTTAATTTCCTCTTCTTCTGTGATCAATTTCTATACAGAGCGCCAAGTCACAAAACGGAAACAAGCAGTTTATATCAAAAAACTGTGTGATTTACAATATTACTCTCTGTATAATTCAAATATTTCCTCGATTGATTAATCAAAAAGAAAAGTGTACATTTAAAAAAATTACACACCTACTTATCGGTTCAATTATCAGTCTACTACAAAGTATTCGCTATATGACTGGTATTTTCCTCTCAATTTCGTTTTAATTTCAATTTATTATCATTAAAGACATTATGCCTTTACACTATTTACAAATCAATTAAAATTAATAATAATAATAATTAGAGTAAGATTAATAATAATAATAATAATAATATATAATACACACGTTTGCATTGCAAATCAGTGAGAATCTAGAAAAACAACAGTCAATCGGGTTAATTTTTTTTTTTTGTTTAAAATCAGAACAATGTGCACACTAGACATTTTTTGTTTAATTGAAAAATAAAGAAACAGACACAATTATGGAATGCTTTTAGTTTTTTTTTTCTCAATTTTTTTCTCCCCCAATAAAATCACTACTACAACAAATCACTAGGTTTCCACACAGAGACAGTTTCAAACTGGATTTTAGGGCACTCACTTGGTCGGATAAGGATTGATAACGGTGACCGCTGCTGCTTGTTGACTGGCTAAAACTGCAGCTATTTAGAAATACAACAATTAGTCTCAATATTACGAATTATTATTAAAGTGAGGCGTTGTATTTTTGCAATATTTCGAAAAAATAGTCGTACATCTCACATTTATTAGAAAGTAGGCTATGGAATCAGCTTGTTTAGCTATAACCTCGTAAATTATAAGGTTATGTGATTTCATAGCCTACTAGCCAACAACTAATCAACCTGGACTAGTAGGCTATGAAATCAGATTTTAACAATAAGCTTGTAAGTTACAATTTCAGAGCCTACTAGTCAACATTTAATCGACATGGACTAGTAGGCTATGAAATCAGATTTTAGTAATAGGGGCCAGATAACCTCTTAAGTTTTGTAACTTTCGGGGTCTACTAATCAACATGGACTAGTATGCTGTGAAATCAAATTTTAGCAATAGGAGCCACATAAGCTCGTAAATTACAATTTCATAGTCTACTAGTCAACATCTAATCAACGTGAACTAGTAGGCTATGAAATCAGATTTTAGTAACAGGGATTAGATAACCTCGTAAGTTACAATTTCATAGTCTACTAGTCAACATCTAATAAACGTGGACTAGTAGGCTGTGAAATCAGTCTTTTTTTAGCAATAGGAGCCACATAAGCTTGTAAGTTACAATTTCAGAGCCTACTAGTCAACATTTAATCGACAAGGCTATGAAATTAGATTGTAGTAATAAGGGCTACATAATCTCGAAAGTTACAAGGTTATGTGATCTCATAGCCTACTAGTGAACACCTATAATCAACATAGACTAGTAGGCTATGGAATCAGATTTTAGAAATAGGGGCCAGATAGCTTAGAGACTTAAAATGTCATAGCCTACTAGTCAGAGTCTAATTAACGTGGACTAGTAGGCTATGAGATCAAATTTTAGCAATAGATTTTTGTAATATGGGCCAGGTAGCCTCTTAAGTTTTGTAACTTTCAGAGCCCACTAATCAACATCTAATGCACGTGAACTAGTAGGCTATCAAATCAGTTTTTTTTTTAGTAATAGGAGCCACATAAGCTTGTAGGTTACAATTTCAGAGCTTACTAGTCAACATTTAATCGACGTGGAGTAGGCTATGAAATCAGATTTTAGTAATAGGGGCCAGATAGGCTAGAAACTTAAAATTCCATAGCCTACTAGTCAGCGTCTAATTAACGTGGACTAGTAGGCTATGAAATCAAATTTTAGTAACAGGGATTTGATAACCTCGTAAGTTACAATTTCAGAGCCTACTAGTCAACATCTAATCAACGTAGACTAGTAGGATATGAATTCAGTTTTTTTTTGAGCAATAGGAGCCACATAAGCTTGTAAGTTACAATTTCAGAGCCTACTAGTCAACATTTAATCGTCATGGACTAGTAGGCTATGAAATCAGATTTTAGTAATAGGGGCCAGATAGCCTAGAAACTTAAAATTCCATAGCCTACTAGTTAGCGTCTAATTAACGTGGACTAGTAGGCTGTGAAATCAAATTTTAGCAATAGATTTTTGTAATACGGGCCAGGTAACCTCTTAAGTTTTGTAACTTTCAGAGCCTACTAGTCAACATTTAATCAACGTTAATAGTAGGCTGTGAAATCAAATTTTAGCAATAGGAGCCAATAAGCTCGTAAGTTACAATTTCAGAGCCTACTAGTCAACATCTAATGAGCGTCGACTAGTAGGCTTTGAAATCAGATTTTAGCAATAGGAGCCACATAACCTCATAACTTAGGAGGTTATGTAATTTCATAGCCTACTATTTGACACTTAATTGAGATGCACAGCCTACTAAACGCCTCTCTTTAATTTACTATAAAATACTAACCTCCATAAGGGGCGGGATACATGGGGTAACCAAGACCTACATGCGTGTGGTGATGGGTATGTACGTGTCGTTGGGGTGGTGGTGATCGTGAATCTTTCCCACCATCATTTGGTGTTTGTTTACCACCACCACCACCACCACCACTACTACCACCAACACCATTATTACTGCCATTATTATTAACATTACCATTACCATGATTATTATTATTATTACCACCGGATGATGGTGTTGTATGTGTCGATGTTGGTGGTGTTGTCATTTGTGATTGATTTCCGGTTAATTGATTTTGATTACCACTACTAATTATCGATGGACTTGAACTGGCAACTGATGTTTTCGGTGTTGGTGATTTAATAGCACGTTCTTGTAATTCATGGATTTTATGTGTTGAATAGAATTGGGCGTGATGTTGGAGCATATCTAATGCTTTTGGTGGTGGCGGTGGTGGTGGTGGGCCTCTTGATAGATCTTCCGGTGCATGATAACGGGGTATTTGAGCATGCAAATATGGACTACCACCATATGGTCCTGGTACCATTAAACCACGATACATTGGATGGTTCGGATCGAATGGTAATGCACCGTAATGGGCCGATTGCATATAACTTGGATGAATGTAAGCGTATTGTGATGTTGGTGGTGGTGGTGGTCCTTGGGTTTCCATTGTTGGTTTTACACCCTCTTGTTTCGGTTCTTTCTCTTTTTTATCATCAATTTTTGTATCTTTATGTTTATAATTTGGACTAGGCGGTGGAGGTTGTTTATTTGGTGTTGTTGTCGATGATGATGTCATAGGGTTATTACCCCCACTCTTATGGTCGATATTCTGTTGTTCCTTTCGTCTTTGATCATAAACATATAAACGTCTAACATCATCATCGTTTCGTTGATTATGATGAGCCGGTTGTTGTTGTTGTTGTTGATTTTGACGCGAATACAAATACGGATTCATTTGATTCTTAATTTCGATACTCTCTTTAATTATTTGATGGTTCTCGTTTTGATGTTTATCTTTCGATTCGGTTTTTATTTTACCTGGTGTTGGTACTTGTATTGGATTTGGTATCGGTTGGGGTTGTTTCATTGTTTGTTCAATTATAGGACTAGGACTCTCTTTAATGCGTTCTTCTTTAATTTTATCCTCTTGCACCATTGGTACACCACCGAAATTCGGATCTAAATTATACGGATAACCGGGCGGCATATAACTATACGGATAATAATGTTGTGGTAGTACTTTTTGCGTATAATCAATACTATTATCTTTTTTATTATTACTATTATCTTTATCGACGATTTTCTCTAGCGATTTCTCAATATCTTTACCGCTTTTACCATCTGGTGTCGCTTGTTGTTGTTGTTGTGGTGGTGGTTGTTGTAATTGTTGTTGTTGTGGTTGTTGTACCGATGGTACCAAATATTGCGGCTGTCCATAAAACGGATACATTCCATATTGGGGCATATGCGGTATAGTCTGTCCGTTATCAGTCTTTTTATCTAAATTCTTATTTTTATCACCGATATCTGATTCAACAACAGGCGCACCATCATCTGATATATCCGAATAAGCAGGACTTTGTACTTCATCTCTTGCATGTTGTTGTTGTTGTTGTTGATGTTGTTGTGATTGTTCTAAACCGAATTGATCATTTGGTGGTGGATGGGGACTTCCTGCTGGCGATTTCCGGTTTTTCTTCTTGAAATTCTGCGGTTTATTCAAATTATTACCGTTCTGTTGTTGTTGTGATGGTGTTTGTTGTTGTTGTTTCTTATCATCCGGCATTAAAGCCGCCGTTGGTTTCACTTTAAATTGCGTAATTTTCGCCGCTTGTGTCGGTGATGGTGGTGGGACATGCGGTGGTGGTGATAATTGCGATGTAATTTGTGAATTATTTTGAATATTCTGATTCGGTATCATTAATGTTGGTGATGGTTGTTGTTGTTGTTGTTGTTGATTAAATTGTTGCTGACTTGTTAAATTTGTTTGTGGTTGTAATTGATTTGTGAAAGACTGCGGTGTTTGTTGAGCATTTGCATCAGTCTGTGATGTTGGCTGATCAGATGGTAAACTGACCGCTACACTGCGTACAATTGTTGGCAGTGGACCTGAATTAACAAGGGGCGTTCCTAAAACATTACAATCAATGGAAAAAACGTTAAAAATTAAGGCGAAAATGCGAAAGTTTAACCCGCAATTTCTCCTTTATCTTTGGGGCTACGACAACCAGAAATATTTTTTTGAAAAAAGCATTTCTTATTCTATCTAACGACATTTTCAATTTTTCAAAATGTCGATACAATTTCCAGTTACAGGCAAAAATATTGCAGCATGTTTTTTGTACAATTTCTTGTATTTTCCCTCATAACTTAGCCAGTATTGCTTATTTTGCAATAATTCTCGTTTCATTGAATAGCAAATTGAGGAAGCTTTTCAGATCTTCAAGAAATTTTCCCGATTGATTTGTTAGTTTTCCGAAAATTAGGACAAATTCCAAAACCAATAACACTTTTTTCTATAATTTTACAGCACTCGAAAACTAAAAGAAGGGCGGATCGAGTAGTAGAGTAATATTTTGAAACTTGGCTGGAAAACATATTAAAATTACCCATTTTGTTTTGAAATTTATACAATTGTGTAGATAATTTTGTGCTCTTTCCAAATAAGGGCCCGCTCGAACGATTTTTCTACATTTAAGCCAATCTCAAGCCACGAAATCGCATCACTACAGCTGTTATTTTACATGCAAATTTATCCGAAAATACTCTAATTTAGACGCAATTTTTCGAAAAACGGGAACGAACATTCAAACGGCAATTACTAAGGGCGCTAGCCTCAACTTTCTAGTTTCCATCTATGTAAAATTCGTTTCATTTTAATGATTATACAAAAATTTATGCGCAAAATATAATGTCTGTTTTTTCCTATCGAAACGTGGTTTTTGGGAATTTACGAAAAAATCACTAGGATTTTCCAAGTGTTACCTAGTAGGGTCGATAGAGGCTTAAATTTCGAATCGAATGATTTGTCGATATTTTTTGTCGTTTTCAAATGAGAGTGGAAATGCTTTTCTTATGGGATTTTAATGTAATTGAGCTCAGGCTAGCTTGCTGGTTTAGCAAACAAATCTAGTTTTCCCGAAAAAAACAGTAGAAATTCTTTTAAAATCCTATGGAGAAAAACTTTTCAATTGCGCAACTTCGTCTATCTAAACGACCCTGTCTGTTAACTCTGAGAAAAAAGGTTTGATTTCTGAGCAATTTCTCTCCGGAAAATCAACATTTTCCAAAAATAATGCGTTAATCGGAAAGAGCACAAAATTATCCACGTAACTGTATGTATTTTAAAGCAATTTTTTCCAAATAAGCTTTCGAATGAGCGATCGATCAATGCCATAAAATAAAAGTTCCAGAAAAAGTTGAGCCTATTGAAAATTGTTCCTATTTTCCAGAAAACTAACAAATCAATCCGAAAATTGTTCGAAATTGTGAAAAACGCTTCCAATTTTCTATCTAATAATAGAATTATTGTAAAATCAACAATATTAACCGAATTATGGGGGAAATTGTGGTAAAAATTGTAAAATTATGCTTCTATAGTAAAGCCAAGCCACTCATTTAGTAGAAAGTTTTGAATTTGTTGCCAACTCTATTCTTGAAGGATTAATAACATTTATATAGAAACGTATGGTAAAATTTATATTCTTACATTGGTATCACTGACGAACTAACGATACTCGTTTGTTTATAAATCAACAATATAACCTCAAATTTTATGTTGTTAAACACGTTTCATTTTAATTTTTTATAAATTTTGTTTTTTTAGTTTGTTTTGTTGATTTTTTATTACGTACAATTGAAATTTTTTGTGTAATTACGGTTTATTATTGTTTATTTAGATTTGCCGCTTTCAATGAATAGGTAAGTGTCAAATTCAACAATTTCCATTACATCTCTAGATTTTTATCTATAATTCAAAATTATATCGAGATTTTGGAAAATCGACAGAATCGTTTGATTGAACAAGAAATGGTCTTTTCAAAAATATATTTTCGGTTGTCGTAGCCCCAAAGACACGTGAAAAATCGCAGCTCAACTTGCGCAATTTTGCCCTTTCTATATTGTTTAAATAAAAACAAATCTTACCAGTTTGTGATTTGTTATTGGCAACACAAAATCCAACTGGATATTCGTCCGGTGATGTAAACCGTAAAACACCCGGTTTGACGACATTCTTCGTATTGTCAACTAATTGTGGTGGTACAGTCGGTGAACCAGCCCCATTGCCTAAATCTTGTAAACTTTGTGGTGTTGCCGGTGATGGTGGTGTACTGCGTGGTGTTGCCGGTTGACTTGGTACATCCAATAAACCAGTACCTTTCAATATCAACGGTACTATATCATCTTTCTTTTGTGGTGTTAATGGACTATCTTGACTTTTATCGGGCGATTTAATCGGTGTAGCCGGACTAGGTGCTTCAATATTTGATTCATCATTCTCTGACATTGATGTAACATCTTTCGTATCATCATCATCAGCCGAACCACCGTGTGCATGCGATTGATGATATTTTAAACCATTGATATGTTTGTACTTTTTCGAACAATTCGGTTCGGGACATTCGAGCAATACTGGTGATGGCGGCGGACTATTACCACAATTCAATTGATTTGTTGAATTAGCCGATGATGGTGGTGGTGTTGGTGGTGGTACCACAACTTTTGTCTTTTTACCACTCGGTAAATTTGATGATTGTTGTGGTGCATCATCCTCACCGGTACGACTTTTACGTTTATTACTCGGTTCCGGACGTGGTGGTATAAATGGTGTTGGTGATGATGGGCCTGTTGATGTACCCGAACCATTTGCTGTACCACGCCGGCCTTTTACACCACCATTACGCAATTTACTGTGTACCGATGAACGTGTTTCTACAAATTTTTATTTATTTCAATTAATCGGTTTTATTAAAAGAGAATTATTACCTCGTCCTTTTGGTGTACGATTATCCAGGTCACTTGTGGGTGAATCACAGAATCTACATAGAAATATAAACATTTTAATAAATTAATTGAAGGTAAAGAATTACTCACCTAGGGGGCGCCCAATCGTGTCGTGTACAATCTAATAAAGTCCCAACATAAGTTTTCCCTCTCCAAGTAACATTCACTACTAGAACACCTTTAAAATAGAATAATAAATCAATTAATTGTAATATTTATTTGTAGAAAATAAAATAAGCTTGAAAGCAATCAATTTATCAACCATTTGATTAAAGTAATTTATCATGGAAACATTGGGGCGGTTTATAAATCCTCTATCATTTCTCTAATATGACAAACATAAAACGCCCTCTACTTTAAAATATTTGTTGAATACAATCACAAATTTAAATAAAGTTTTACCTCCTTCGGTCTCGTGCCATACGATTCCTTCAAGCGTGACACTGGTACCAGGTTCGCATGGTCCTAAACAATCAGGTTCGGTTATAGTACCAACACTGGTTCCTATACAAACATCAGCCACCTCCTGTACAACAAAAAAAAAATTAAATAAATAGAAGCAACAGGGAAAATATAAAAATAGAAGACCACAAATACAAGCGCACATGTCACGTGTAGTACCGTGAACGGCATATGAAATGATGTTAACGCAACATGACAGACATTGTGATATTCTATGGGGGAATATAAAATAAGACGAATAAAGACACTGACATAGAATGATAAATCACTGGTTATATGTATTATTGCTGCTACTACAACTACTCTATAATAGAAGAGAAAAAGAGATAAAGTGCAATTGATTGTTACGCCAACAGGGGAAATAATAGCATTTAATAATAAAGCGAAATGCGAAATGAAATGGATCATTTTTCATTTGTAATTCCATCCAATATGCACAATGTTTAGTTGGATTTCAATTGAAAATTGAAAATAACTAAATTGTGCGAAAAACTCAATACTATAATTACCGATAATTTTGAATTCTATATAATTACAACACTCAATTCGTTTTGTTAAACCTATCCAATTGTACCTTGAACGAATGAAAAAAAGATTGGAAAACAAACCGTACAACCTCTTATTTCTCGTGTTGTTGTGTTCATTGTAAAATAAATGAACAACAGGACATTTTTCTTTTTGTAATGTAATTTAAAACAACTGCAAGAAAGGTGTTTTAAATGCTTAATTTAATGATACGCTGAATCACTTAACAATTTCCGGTCTATTTAACAAATTCGTGTCTTGTCTCTACTTCCTTTATATGAAAGAAAAATCATTTATCTGCTTTATAACAACAACATATGTTCAATTCGGTGGTGTGCCGACCACAATGGGTTCTTGTAATTTGTGTGGTGTTTATTAAGCGGTAAAAAATGGGTAATTTTTCGTTTGAATCGGAAAATTTGAGCAAACCAGGTCAGGTTATTTAAAACTTAGAACAATTGATTTTAACTAGAAATGTTACGGAAGCGTTATAATCGAAAACAGATTCTTCCGGGAAACTAAGAATATCACTGGCTAATTTCTGTAAGATTTGGAAAACACTTTGCTATAAATTGTGAGAAAATCGTTGAAAAATCGGTGATATTTGCTAAATTATAAAGGAAATATGGAAAACTTTGATAAAAACATATGCTCCAAAATTAAACTATATAACTCAGAGTTTAGTTGGAATTTTTGTAGACAAGGTAAGTCTTTGGATGCTCCTTAAAATGCCATTTCTAATGATGTTCGAATCATTACTACACATCATCAAACAAGGGAGATATCGATTATTCAAAATTAGCACTTTTTAAGCATAGAATCGAAAAAAAAGCCCCAATTTCGGACAATTTCCCGAAAAGTTAACAAATCTTTTTGAAAATTTCTTGGAGGTCTTTGAAGCTTTTTCAATTTGAGAAAAAAACATCAATTTGCGAGAAAATCATTGAAAAATTGGTAATATTTGCTGAATTAAAGTGGAAATATGGAAGAATTATAAAAAAAAACTTATGCTCCAGAATTATCCTCAATAACTCAGAATTTAACTGGAATTTTTGTAAATAAAATTAGTCTTTAGATGTTCCTTAAAATGCTTTTTCCGATGATGTTCGAATCATTAGTACACATCATCAAACAAGGGAGATATCGATTATTCAAAATCAGCAATTTTTAAGCACAGAATCGAAGAAAAAGACCCCAATTTCGGAAAATTTCTTAGATGTCTTAGAAGCTTTTTCAATTTGCTATATACTATGAGGAAATCATAGAAAAATTGATAGAAACTACTAAATTATAAAGGAAATATGGAAATATAAGGGAAAAATCATAAAAAAACAAGCTCCAGAATGAAACCTCAATAACTCTGAATTCAATTGGAATTTTTGAAAACAAAATTCGTCTCCGGAGGCTCCTTAAAATGCCCTTTCTAATGATATTTGAATCACTACTATACATCATCAAACAAGGAAGATATCGAATATTCAAAATCAGCTTTGTTTAAACATAGAATTGAAGAAAAAGACTTAATATTCATCCATAGTTTCGGCCAATTTCCCGGAAAAATAATAAATCTATGGAAAATTTTTTTTGAGGTCTTGAAAGCTTTCAATTTGCTCTAAATTGTAAGAAAATCATTGAAAAATTGGTAATATTTTCTGAATTATAAGCAAATATGGAAGAATTAGAAAAAATACATGCTCCAAAATTAGCCTCTATAAACTCAGAGTCCAGTCGGAGTTTTTGCCAACAAGATATGCTCCTTAAAATGCTCTTTCTAATGATGTTTGCATCATTATTATACATCATCAAACAAGCGAGATACCGATTATTCAAAATTGGCATTTTTTTTAAACGCAGAATCGAAGGAAAAAGATCTAAAATACGTCCACAGTTTCGGCCAATTTCCAGGAAAACTAACAAATCTATTTGGAAATGTCTTGGAGGCCTTAAAATCTTCTCAAATTTGCTACGTACTGTAACAAAATCATTGAAAAATTGGTAATATTTTCTGAATTATAAGGAAATATTGGAAAATTAGAAAAAAAAACATACTCCAAAATTAGCCTCTATAACTCAGAAGTTAATCGAAAGTTTTGTAAATAAAATATTTTTTGGGTGCTCCTTAAAATGCTGTAACTAATGATGTTAGAATCATTACTATACATCTTCAAACAAAGGAAATTTCGACCATTAAAAATTGATTTTAAACACAGAATCAAAGAAAGAGACAAATTTATTGAAAAATTTCTTGTGGATCTTGAAAGCTTGTTCAATTTGCTATAGACTGTTAGAAAATTGAAAAATTGATAATATTTGCTAATTGATAAGGAAATATGGAAAACTTACAATAACTCAGAATTCAACTGGAATTTTTGAAAACAAAATACCCCTCGGATGCTCTTTAAAATGCTGTCTCTAATAGCGTTAAAGTCGTTACAATACATCATCAAACAAGGGAGATATCGATTATTAAATCTACGGTCACTGGATTACTTTCGACCTTCAAGAGTTCATAAATTCGTATTTCTCACATTAATAACTTCCGTTATATATCCGCTTGAAACAGAACTCCCAAACCTTGCGGAAATTCCGCAATTAGACGACTAGAAACAGATTTTTTTTTAATTATTGGAAATAGAGACATCTTGTTATTCAATTGTGTTAACAACCTTGACAATTACATCGAGTGATAATTATAATGCTAGTAATAATAAGAGAATATGGTAATTTTACGATTTCACATGCAAGAATTAATCTTGCAACAATTCATTATCATCGCCACTGTTCCATATAATTCATTATAATTAATCATAATAGAAGCGAATTATCTAACACTAATCGAGCACTATATTTATGTTTTTATTTGTATTCGATTCCATCAAAATAAATACAAAATAATTGAATATAACAATTATAAACAATCCTATTTATATTGGTTTTGAAAATAGAATCACAAGGGAATTGAATAAATACAAAACGACATCAATGATATAGCGTGACAAAAATTGGATGGTTGATTGATTAAATAACGTACATTCCTGTCGAATAATATAGTTATCTATTCGTAAAATAGAGAAAATTTACCGATATTAGAGTAGAAAACATAAAAAAGCTGTATATTCTGTTAAACAAAACGAATCGATAAGCTAGTTGGTTTTCACCCCCTATTATATTCATCAAATTCAAGCCGGTTAAAGGGGGAAAATCACGCGAAATCCCAGTGAATTAATGTCACGAATACTATTTTTTCTAAGACAAAGAAATTGGTGTTGATTACTAATTTAAATTTGATTCTAATTAAATTCGATTATTTATTTATTAATAAACAATCGAAAAGGATTAAAAAAACATACCTCAATTAGATTGTATTGATTTACGATTTGTTTTACCCGTCGACAACTTCGTAATTTCATTGTTGCAAGAAAATAATGGAACAACAAAATTCTATTTGTTAGGAATACAAGAACTAACCCCACCCTTATTCAGGAATTTTTAGAGAAAATTGCCAACAATCACCATACTAATGACTATATTTAAAATAGAATTAAATGGAACGAAATTACCCTTTCCATGTAAATAATAAATGTAAATATCCCTTTTCAATCTATCCGTATTTATATTGTCTGTGTGTATTATTCTATGTAAAGAAAAGATAATAAAGCGATCCGACATTTTACGAATAGGAAGTGGTTTAAAAGAGAAACCCTGAAATAGGGGTGGTGGTTTGTTGGTGTCGGTTTGTACGTCGACGAGTCCCATCTGTCAAACGGAAGCTGTTGTGTTTGATGATCCGTATAACATGAAATTCTAGAGAAGAAATACAATGACAACTAGACGAAAATGATGATTATGATAAGGGTGGGTTATGTTGGAACATATATAATTTTTTTGTCCTAACAGATGCAAACAATACAACTAAGACGAAAACTAGAAGAAAAAAGAGAAGACCAAACTAAATGGGTGGTTGTTGTTGTTGTTGCTGGTGGTAGTGGTGTTAGTGGTGGTGGTGGTGTATGTCACGTGGTACTTGAAATCAATACTGCGGTCTGTAAAGCCGGTCGCGAGCAAGTTCCGAGGGTTAACACACATACACACACACACAAAGGGAAAGATGGTTGGGAAATTTACGAAGATAATTTTATTAAAATTTAAATACAACAAACAAGGAAATAAAGAGGAAAACAATAATATTAAAAATATTGGGTTGAATAAAAATGATGTCACATTAAATTCAGATAAAGATTTAACTATCGTTTTATTATTCATGTTTTATCCCTCTTCAATAATAATGTTATAGGATCTGTTAATGTCGTATTTTAAGTTCAAAATTTACATTCATAATTCTCAAATACGAATAGAAGAATTTCAAATGAATATTATTTAAAAAAAAAAACTTCATTCAAATATCGAATTTATATTGAAAGAACTTTCATTTTTCAATCAAAGCACAAAATTGGTAGACTTGTTCCGTAGATTCAATATCAAACTCAATTGAATCCTGTTTGAATAACCGGGAAAGGGACGAAGATTAAGGAATTTAGAGGTGTTATGGAAGCGCCAAGAAATTTATTTTAACGGAAATAGCAGAAACAGTAACGCAAAAAAATTAATAGCAGTAAATACAAAAAAAAAGAGCTTAGATTGTTAGCTTTTGGTTAATTTTCCAGAAATTAACAATTTCTAAGCTATTGGAGTGTTTTTAATTTTCTCTTAAATTCTTGGAATGCTCTTTCTAACGGTATTGGACTCATTAAAATGTTTCATCAAATAAGCAAGATATCGATTATTACAAATTGGCATTATTGGGAAGGAAATTTAATGTAGACCATCGAATTTCTGTTAAACTAACAAACCTATTGGAAAATTTCTTGAAAATTCGAAAAGCTCTTCCAATTTGCTATGAACTGTTTGAAAATCATCGAAAGTTTGATAATATCGGCTAAATTGTGGGGTGAAATTTGAAAAATTTAACAGAATACATACTCCAAGATTGTCCCCTGTAACTTAGACTTCAATTAGAATTTTCCAATACAAAAATCACCTTCAAACACTCCTGAAAATGCTCTGTCTAATGTTGTTGTATTCATAGTAATCCGGCATCAAATAAGCGAAATATCGACGATTGAAATTTGATAATTTTTACACTTCAAATCAAAAATATAAATGTAATGTGAGCCCTCAATTTCCTGGAAAACTAACAAGTCTATAGAAAAATTTCTTGGGAATTTGAAAAACTCTTACAATTTGCTATGAACTGTTAAAAAATCATTAAAAATTTGATAATATTTGCTAAACTATAGGGTGAAATCTAAAAAAAATATAACAAAACATATGCTCCAAGACTGTTTGTAACTCAGATTTCAATCAGCATTTTCCATACAAAAACCTCCCTTAGATACTCCTTAAAATACCCTTTCCAATGTTGTCGCATTTATAGTAATATATCACCAAATAAACGAGAAATCGATGATTAAAATTTGCCAATTTTTGGTCTCCGAATCTAGAATGTGAACCACAAGTTTCTGTTAATTTCCAAAAAAAAACTGACAATCTATTGGAGAATTTCTTGGAGATTTGCAAAGTTCCTTCAAATTGCGATAAATTTTGAGAAAATCATTGAAAAATTGATCATATTTGCTAAATTATAAGGAAAATATTGAAAAATTATTTAAAAAACACATGTCTCCTGATTATCCTCTTTAACTCAGAATTTAATCGAAATTTTCAAAATAAAATAAAGCCTCGGCTGCTCCTTAAAATACTCTTTCTAATGTTACTACATTCATAGTAATATAGCATCAAATAAGCAAGAAATCGATCATTAAAATTTGACAAACAAAAATATAAATGTAATGTGAACCTCCAAGTTTCTGCGAACCTATTGGAGAAATTCTTCGTGATTTGAAAAGCTCTTCTAAATTGCAATAAATTTTCAGCAAATCATTGAAAAATTGATGATATTCATCAAGTTAGAGGGAAATATAAAAAAAAACATGTCTCTCTGATTATCCTCTTAAACTCAAAATTCAGATTTTTTAAACATAAAATACATCTTCGGATGCTCCTTAAAATACTCTTTCTAACGTTGCTACATTAATAGTAATATAATATCAAACAAGCGAGAAATCGACAATTAAAATTCGATAATTTTCAGGCTCCAAATCTAAAATACAAATATAATGCAGGCCTTTAATTTCTGCTAATTTCCTGAAAAACTAAGAAGCCTATTGGAGAATTTCTTGGAGATCTGAAAAGCTCGTCAAAAATTGCAATAAATTTTGGGAAATCATTCAAAATTGATAATATTTAGTAAATTATAAGGAAAATATGGCAAAATTATAAAAAACACATGTCCCCCGATTATCCTCTTTAACTCATAATTCACTCGGAATTTTTCAAAATAAAATACATCTTCGGATGCTCCTTGAAGTGCTCTTTCTAATGTCGCTACATTCATAGTAATACAACATCAAACAAGCGAGATTTCGATCTTTACATATCGAATCAAAAAAACGTAGTTTTAACAAATGCAGAAACTTGTTCCCAAAACTTGTGAAGATTTAGGAGTTGCAGAACCAAAACCAAGAATCAATTCTAGTATATTTTTTCCAATGTTCTACTCAAAACAGGATGTTCTATTATAATAAACCTAAATCTAAATATTTAAACATTTGTAACTAAATAAGAACAATAGTATACTCGAGTGCAACTAGAATAGGAGAATACACGCAATTATACCATTAAACTCTACTGAATGTCTCATTATCGTTATGGATTATGAATAACACTATACTGTTTGCGTGATTACCAAGATAAAGGTGCATTGTTAAAGAAAATTGTTTCATTAGTTGAAGTCTTGAATATTCACAACAACAAAAACGAAAGAACTTTCAGATTATTCAATCGTGATAATCATGAATTAATTCGATTATAAACCACAAAATATATAGAAATATATTTGTAATGTCAATAAAAAACAACAAATAGGGGTAGAAAAATCACCCCAGTTGTAGTATTTGAAAAGGACAAGAAGACAGATGTGTAGATGTTATAAATATAAATGTAAGTGACGTCACATTTGAATGTCTCTCATCCACTTCTCCCCAGATGATCGTACACGTATAAATTCACCCCCATCGCCTCATTAAGAGTGATTACCACCGCATCAGTTCAATTCCTCACTTTCACCCTAACGAAAATCTATGTATGTTAAATGTGTATGTGTGTATACAAGTTGATTACTAAAGGCATACTACCCTCGTATACTACTATTTAGAATAGAGAGAACACATCAAGGGAATTCATCCCTTAAAGTCAGTTACATTCAACACATTGATGGAGTGATTTCAGTACGACTAATGAAACTATTTCTAGTCTTTCTTAATGGATTTTGAAGTTGTTTGGATATAATTACAAGTATTGCTCAATTTATTTTTGATAAAATTCGAAATTTGTTGAAATATTGTCAATATTGATTTGTATTATAGACAAAAGTGGATTAGGGCGGATATCTTCAATATAAATCGATGTTTGAAGAGGCACTCTTTGTTCGAAATATAAACTGATTTTATCTAAAGTAGCTATTATTATCTTGATGTTCCATTTTCGCCTTTATTGATCATTAACAGTTTTATTATAGGCTTTCCTTTCTGTTTATATATCGAAGAAAAACTGTTTTATTAGCATAATTATTCATTGATATTACAGAGAAATAATCAGCTGTCTCGTATAATAAAAACAATTAATTTATAACAACATGCAAACGGTTATATTCTTGTTGGTTTTAATTGTGAAAGATGGAAATATGAATTTTCTAGGAAAAGTCTGCACACTCGCTATTCTCATAAATATTTCATTATAAAAATCTACAAATTAAATACAACAACCAGGAAATACCCGATTAATTAATACAAGATATGTTAATTAAGATGAAAGATATTAATTCGAAAAGTATAGCATTTTTTCCAATAAATCATGGAAATTTAAATAAATTTTTGTAGAATTACTGTATGGGTTTTGGTCAAATAAATCGATACTTTATCTTTCTTATTTGTCTTTAGACGACAAATCTGTTTATCTTGAAATTAATTGAAAAAATAAAAAACAAGAGGAATTTTATTTATCTCAATGAGCACAATTTCAACACGAACGATTAACATTGATTGTTGCGGTTGACTTTTTGTCTCGTTGATAAATTAACAAGTGGGCGATTTCAGACTTCCTTTAAAATAATGTAAATAAAAAAATGACAAATCAATAATAACAATTGCAAAATGTTGTTGTAATTTATCCTTGAATGGTACTGTTATCAGAAAATAACGGCTTTTAAAGTTTAAATTTGCAAAAAAACTACATACCATTATTGGAAAGTTTATAGCCATATTGAACGGTAAATACAGTCGACACTACACCCTTGAAACGAATAAATTTACAATAAAAGTTTAGATTTTCAAGATACCGTTTAAAATATTGTTGCATATTTTGATGATTTGTTAAATGACTCGAATAGAGAAACTTAGAAATTATTTTAATTTGATTAGTGAATGATGGGAAATTTTTACAAGTTTTAGACGAAACAAAAATAGGTTAATGTACGATAATTTTGTCTTTTACTTTTCCATTAAATGTTTAAATATTTTCTAAATATTTAATTTATTCAACGTCAACATTATCAAACATCACAAGATTATATGTTTAAATATTGAAAATAACAAAAATCAACAATTTACCTTCGGGAAAATAAATGTTTAATCGTGTTTTTTTCTGTACTACATGCACGTCTTTAATTGTTTGTTTTTCAAAAAAAAAGACCGTAAAGAGTTTGAAAGTGTACAATTACAAGAAAAGCAAAGAAAAACGATATTACATGATTGTAATTTATAAGAAACCACAGAAATCAATGGATCGTGTTTATACAATTATAACAATAAGAAAAACATAAAAAAATGAATAAATCATCGAATTATTGTTGATATTTTCTATTTTTAAACTAGGATTAATTTAAATTATGCGCGCCTAAATGCTAACTCCCTATTGGCTATTCTACAGACAAGTCTACACAACTCAAAAATAATGCTTTTGATAATACTCTTGTTAATTATCAAACGTACTACTTATCAGGGAGCTAAATGTGTTAGATTTATAATAAAAACCACAAAAAGGGCATAAATAGTTAAATTTATAGCCTAAACGATCCAGTTTTTGTTTCTAGTGACTTTTTCTGTGTAAATCCGGCTTTATTCCTAGTTTAAAAATAGAGTATAGGTGGATCTTTATTTCTAGTTCTATAAAGTTTGAGAGATCTGTTTCTGCATCTATTTCTGTGCCTTTCCAAACGGATATATAACGGAAATTATTGATATGAGATAAATACGAATTGATTGAACACTCGAAAGTCTAAAGTACATTTTCTTGGATCCAGTCTGCGCAAATTTATTCATCAATTTTTAATGATCGATATCTCTCTTGTTTGATGATGTATAGTAATGATTCAAATATCATTAGAAAGAGCATTTTGAGGAGCATGCAAAGGCATATTTTGTTTACAAAAATTCCGGCTAAACTCTGAGTTATAAAGATTAATTTTGAACCATATTTTTTTCGAAGTTTTCCATATTTCCCTTAAAATTTATCAAATTTTCAATGATTTTGTCACAATATGTAGCAAATTCAAAAAGCCTCCAAGACCTTTAAGAAATTTTCCAGTAGATTCGTTGGATTTTCGAGAAATTGGGCGAAACTAGGGGCATATATTAGGTCTTTTTCTTCGATTCTGTTTCAAAAAATGCTAATTTTGAATAATTAATATCTCCCTTGTTTGATGATGTGTAGTAATGATTCGAACATCGCTAGAAAGAGCATTTTAAGAAGCATACAAAGACATATTTTGTTTACAAAAATTCTGACTGAACTTTGAGTTATAGAGGTTAATTTTGGACCATGTATTTTTTCAAAGTTTTTCATACTTGGCTTATAATTTAGCAAATATTATCAATTTTTCAATGATTTTCTCACAGAATATAGCAGACTGAAAAAAATTTCAGGACCTCCAAGAAATTTTTCAATAGATTTGTTAGTTTTCCAGGAATTTAGTCGAAATTGGAGGTCGAATTAGGTTTTTTACTTCGAAACTGTGTTTAAAAACTACTAATCTTGAATACTCGATATCTCACTTGTTTGATGAGCTATTGTAATGAATGCAGT
This sequence comes from Hycleus cichorii, assembly GCA_013841215.1. Classification (NCBI taxonomy): domain Eukaryota; kingdom Metazoa; phylum Arthropoda; class Insecta; order Coleoptera; family Meloidae; genus Hycleus; species Hycleus cichorii. Next base: position 70,937 of record JACDRQ010000204.1, read on the forward strand.
AGCATTAGAAAGAGCATTCCAGGGAATATCGAAAAATGTTTTTGATTTTGAAAAATTCCAATGAAACTTTGAGTTACAGAAGAAAATCTTGATACATATGTCTTTCATATTTTCCCCTATAATTTAACAAATATTTGCAAAAAATTCTCCACTTAGTTAATTTTCCGTACAATTGATAAAAACTGAAGGACCTACATTACATCTTTTTCTTCAATTCGATGTCTAAAAAATCAATTTTTAATGATCGATATCTGCCTTGTTTGATGATGTATAGTAATGACTCAAACACCATTGGAAAGAGCATTTTAAGTAGCATCCAAGGGCTTATTTTGTTTAGCAAAATTCCGATTGACTTCTGCTTTAGAGAGGTTTTAAAGCATGCTTTTTTTCTAATTTTGCTATATTTCCTTTATAATTTAGTATTTTTTACCAATTTTTCAATGATTTTGTTACAGTATATAGCAAATTGAAAAGGCTTTCAAGACCTCTAAGAAATGGTTAAATTTTCCGGGAAATTGGCCGAAATTGGGGGCGTACATTAGGTCTTTTTCGTCGTTTGTGTGCTAATCTTGAATCATCGATATCTCCCTTGTTTGATAATATATTGTACTGAATATAGTAGTATTGGAAAGAGCATTTTTAAAGAGTATCGATCAACATTATTGTTGTGAAAAAATCTAATTAGATCTTGAGTCATTAGAGTTATTCAAGTTATCTTTGAGAAAATCTTAGAGGGCGCGTTTTTTTCCAAGAAAATCCTATTTTCGTTATAACTTAGGAAATATCACCGATTTTTCAATAATTTCAAGCGAATTTATTGCGCTTTCCAAATCTTCCAAAAATTTGCCGATGATATTGCTAATTTTCCGGAAAACTGATGAAGTTACCAATTTTATTTCAAGTTTTTTTTGTTTCTGTTCTATCCCTCTTGAAATAAATTTTTAAAAATCTATTTCCGTAACATCTTCAAGAATTATAACAACAAGAAAACCATAAAAAAGAGTAAATCATCGAATTATTGTTGATATTCTCCCATCTTTTCATAAAAAAGAGCAATTTCTAATGATCAATTTCTCATCTTTCCAGCCGTCAAGTCGACAACATCGTCTACTTATCGATCCGAAAACTAGGGTTGAAAAGACCGAGGGTAGTGACAGTGTGGTTGTAAGTAAAATCAAGCAGTTCACCGCACCCACTTGACATCGACTAGTAGATTGTGGATAGAATTGAATGACAATGACTACTACTTCAAAGAAAATAATTATGATAGTGTCAAGATCTAACGGATTATTTTTTTTTGTATCAAAAAATTCTTATCACGATTTACATCATTTCATATGTAATTTTAATGAAATTTCGAAAATTACCAATAAAATAACCGGCTTTAAAATTAACATTAATTCACACAGACGGAATTATTTATGTTAATTAATTATTCATTTCATTAAAAGAAAAAAGTTGTTTTGATTATTATTGCTCGTTAAGATAACGATTCTCAATTTATCGTTGAAAAGAAATTATTCCTAATTATTAGAATTTCAATTATTTATTTAAATAATCGTAGATAATTGTAAATTAATTACCTTCGTTTCCGATTTGAATTTTTTCGTTGGTGGCGGTGATATTGACGAATTTCTCTCATCCAAATTCGAGGAAGATTGTTGAATTGTTAAATTTGAGGCATTCACTACTGCTGCACCAGCTGAAACAACAACACTAGCACCACTACTATTACTTATCACTTTAGTTTGTTGTTCAGATTTTAAATTGGAAGTTTGTAAAGTACCAGCCGGACTCGACGGTGGTCCCGCTAATGATGGCCCAATCGTATTACTATTGTTACTATTAACATTATTATTACTACTACTACTATTACCACTATTATTGTTATTATTGTTGGTACTATTAATATTATTATTAACGTTATTTTGTTGGGAATTTGGTGGGCCTGGACCTGTACTAGCTGGAAAAACGGATCTAGGTGGTCCTGTTTGTGGTGCACTAACTCTCACCATACCATTCATTTCTGACACTGATACACTCACAGCACTCGATTGTTGAGGTTGTTGCTGTTGTTGTTGTTGTTGTTGTGAATTTGTCACTTTTTGTCCACAATTTTTATCACTAATTGCTGGTATAGAAGACGTCGATGAATTCGATGAAGTCGACGATGATGATGAATTTGATGAAGTTGATGATGATGAAGACGATGATGAAGATGATGATGAAGACGATGATGATGATGATGATGATGATGAAGATGATGATGAGTGTTTATCCCTGACTTTATCACGTCGATGTCCACTTGAACCACGCTTACTATTTCCTGAACTATTTGAAGATGCCGTAGTTGTATTACCTACAGAATTATTTGTATTTACATGTTTACCACTATTATTGCCACCCCCATTATTACCACCACTATTATTGTTATTATTATTATTACTATTATTACTATTATTAGTTGTTGTGCCTGTTACAACACTTTTTAAATCATTTGGATCAACATTACCATTCAATTCATTTGATTTAACAATTTCATGTTTGGCTTCTGATGTTTTTGTACCAGGTTTTGTACGTTTTATTTTCATTTTTAGTCCTTTATCAACAGTGGCCGAATGTTCTATTGCCATTTTTGCTGTTGTTGCTGCCTTTGCAGCTTGTGGCCCACCGGCATTTGTTGCCATTGCTACAGTTGCCGGTTGTATGGTGCTATTGTTAACACCTTCGTTTGTTTTTTCTATATCCGCATCCAAATCAATTATTAAATCACCAATACCTATATCCCATTCATTGTCATCATATTCAAAATTCGATGATGATGGATGGGTAGTATTTGTTGTTGACGTACAGGTATTGTTATTGGTTGTGGTTGTTGTATTATGATGGTTATTATTATTATTATTATTATTGACGATCGTTGTTGGTGTTGTTGTTGTTGTTGTTAAGGATGATGATGATGATGTGATGTCTGGCTTCGCCGTGGCGTTCCCGGTTTTAGAGGAATCCGCCACCCTAGCTCGGTGGCCCGCTTCTTGCGAGCTGGATCTCATTGGGGCCGCCATGCGATAGTCCGGGCCCTGCCGCCGAGTCGTTGCCCCGCGGCGCCCGCCAACACCACACACTGCATCTTACCCCTGAAAACACACAATCAACAATCATTAGAAGACAATGAAGAAAAACTATAATTTTAAGGGCGCCGTGAAAAATGTGAAAAACCTGCGATTCCTGTTTAGTTCTTGGGGCTACGACAACCTAAAACATATTTTTGGCAAGAGCATTCCTTGTTGCATCTAACGCTCTTTCCGTTTTTCAAAATGTTAATATAATTCTGAATTATAGACAAAAACTTTTCGTAGCTCTAATGGAAACATCTATTATTTGATGGGCGATTTGAAAAATATTCCAAGGATTTATAGGAGGCACCTTGGAGATTATTTTACCGAAATTTGAACTCCGTAGTTCATCAGGAAACGCTCGTTTTAGATTTTTGAAAACGAAATAAACACGTCAAATGTCTCGAGGATACCCACCACATACTTTTTTCATTTTTTCTCCATTTTATTCTGGAAAAAAACATGACGTATTCCTACCTATACCTATTGTTTATTTTGCAATAATTCCCGTATTCGATAGCAAATTAAAAGCGCTTTTCAAATCTCTAAAATCTTCAACAGTGTTAGTTGTCAGAAAAATGGGGAAAACTTCCTAACAAATGGAACCAAATTTTTTCGGCAATTTTTATTTTACAGCATCGATCAACCCCTCATTTGAAAGCTGAACGAAGGGCGGATCCAGTGACACAGAGACTATTTTCCTGTTTTGAAAATTAGCTGAATTATCGCGGATAAATGAGTTGTCTCCTGGCTTTATTTTCATCTATTATCATAATTTATAAGATAGAAAAAGAAGTTAATTTTCCGAGGAAAATAGCCTAGAAATCAAGCCTGTTTTCCTACAAATTATCAGACAAGGCCGTTTAACTAACACAATCGAAGTTTTTTCCACAACCATAGTTATACTACATACACTCACATATTCAATATTGAATCTAATATAAATACCTATACTTCGATTTGGCAAATTTGCACTTTCTACCTGTACATATGACGGGTCATCTTTCTTAATAATACACAAGTAAAAAGGCTAGATTTCCACTCAATCTTCTCCGGGAAATCAATATCGCTTGTATTAGTTTCCGAATGACAGGTTGATCAATACTGTAAAATAAAAATTGTAGTTGGTTTGGAAGTTTTCTCAGTTTTACAGACAACTAGCAAATTCACTGGAGAATTTCTTGAAGTCTTGAAAAGCACTTTCAATTGGCTATCTAATAATAGAAGAATTATTGCAAAATAAACAATACCAAGTTAAGGGCGAAAATATAAGAAATTGAAGAAGATTTTGGGTAACGTTAGATACTACAAGAATGCTCTTTTCAAATACCTACAGTCAATTCCAACTAAACGTTCCAGTTCTTATGGCAACCCCTATTAATTGCCAGGCCATTTCAAAAATATTTCGAGGGTTTGTAGGGTAGTCTTTAGTGAACATTCTAGCAAAATTTGAAGCTACTAGTTTATTGGGAAATTGGTGAAAAACCGCTTTTCTGTATGAATGAGTGAATTTACTACATTATTTTTTTCCTAATTTACTCTTGAATCACTTCCGATTGTTTATTTTTTTAACTACTTGACACTCAATACATTTGATAACGGACTTTTATTGTTTATGCATAAACATTTACCGGATTTTTTCAATAAATAGAACTGGGTGAAAAAATAAAAGGCCCCGATCACCTTTGAAATGAGGCAGAAAATTACAATAATAATAAAAGAATCAAGCAGTTGAAAAAATAAACAAACAAGCGATAAACAACACTATTCAAGGTTCAAATAGTAGTAGTAGATGATCATTCATCCATAATCGAGTTCGGAAGACAAATTTTTCCGTTTTACCAAGATTTCGTAAAGAAAAATTTGGTCCTACAGATCGTTTAACGTCAATATCGACATTGTTTTTCATCAATTTCATTACGAGCTACGAGGCTCAAATTTTGCTAAAATAACCCTACAAATATTTTTCAAATCGCCCAACAATTCATAAGGACTGCCATAAGAACTAAGAATGTTTAGTTGAAATAGGCTGTAGCCCTAAGTATGAGCAAGAAATTGCATTTTCGGGCTTCACATCGTTAAGATGTACTCTGCCCCTTTGACGATTACACAAAATTCTTCCAAGTCTCAATAGATTGCTATTATTATAAGATCCTATTGTTATTGTAGAGAATCACAATGTTATTGTATTCGAGCACTGACCGTATAACAACATAATGTCGAGTATGTGAAAGTGTTTACAGGTGAACTAGATAATTAACCACTAATTAACCTGTACGTACACAATAAGTATCAAAATTAAACAATTTCCTCATTGCTCCTACTGTTTTAACTACTGTTAAGTATAATTAAATTCAAAACTTTATATACTAATCAAGTTAATTTAGCTAAAATTATATTGACACAAACATAACGATCAAAATGAAAGAAAATAAAGTAAAACTTTTAGATTATTATTACAGGATTGTTATCAATACTTTTATAGAATGTACACATGTGTTGGGCGTTTCAATAATAGAATTTGCGTGTGAATCGGTCATTTCTATCGCTTACTACAACTTTCTATGTTTATTCTCATGTGCCAGTAAATTGGCTTTTATAAAAATATAAAGTGTGCACTATTATTTATGTATATATAACTAGAAACTTGTCTAACCGATTCTAATATTTTACATGTCACTACTCACGAATTTAAGCGTAGGTGATGATATTACCACCAACATCTTCATTACGCCTATACAAGATATTTCCCATTGTGAACAAGTAACACAACAATTTAATTACAAACAAATTATTTATAAAAACAATAAAAACAACAAATCTTTCAACAAATACCAACACAAACAAGTATGTTTATTGTATGGATTTCGTCTTTGTGAAGAAAGAAATTCCACCAAGAGATACCTAAATAACATGAATATTTATCAGTCGGTATAGACACTGGCAATATAGCTTATAAGACTTTCAAAAATCTTTCCAGATAGGATCAAACGAAGATGAAATAAGTAGAGAAAGACCAAGAGAGAGTTGGTAAACTTTAAGAAAGCAACAGAGCGTGAGATGATCATCACTAGGATCAAAACGTATTACAACTACACCTACAAAGACGAAGAAAATCAACAAAATATATTAAATTTTAGAAGACTCGGATTTACACACTATAATAAAATCAATTATAATAGATTAGTAAATCGAAAGTTGCTACTTCAATTTTAAAACGAGGTAATAAAAACATTTGTTCACTTGAAATAACCCGAATCTTTCTCGGTTAAATTTAACTAGAATCGATGTTTATTTGGTTTCCTGTATTTCGGTTAGAATTATTTGGTAAACGGGATAATTTCTAGTTGGAAACCAAAAATTAAGCCATTTATTTGGATTTTAGTGTTTAATAATGGAACGAAATTTGGTCGAAAAACAATACTCAAACAATTCGTATGGAATTTAAATCGAAATTACTGACATACTTGTTTGTTTATGAAAAACAAATACAAAACAACATTGCTCGGATGGAGCAATTTTAAAAACATCACTTTTTTGCAATTTAGTGTTATTAGTGATTGTAATTGAATTTTCCGATTTTCTACGACTAAATAAATATTCCCCCATCTCTATAACTCAACTATCTCTGTGTGTAAACGAATTATTTTCATTTTAACTAACGAACAAACCAACCGGAACAACACACAAGTCTCAAATTATTCATCTCTTTCGGCGATATTTTAGATAAAATAATAATAAACCACAAAACAGTGGAATTTTCTGTCGTTGACAAGCTGACAATTAATTTTCAAAAACAGAAAACCAGAAGCCGTATCTCAATTAACTTGTGTAAATAACAACGTGTACGTTCAAAAAAAAAATATACGAGATAGATGAACAATAAAATTGGTTGAAATACGGAAATTAAGCCAAATCGATTTTAAAATGTACACCAATTTAAATACAACAAGTTCGCGTATATTTAGACGATTTTAAATACGTAAATATCCAAATTATAAACAACAATTTAACGTGGAACAAGTTGTATATTTGTATTTAAGTAGACGTATGTATAAACAGATTGTATTGCCATATAGAGTGAAAACATGTTGTGTTGTCCTAAGAGACATCGTTACAAATAACTCTTCTGAAACTCTATTTTAAAATCAGGTTTGTTGTATACCATTAAACAACATGGTAGCCTTGTTGGTTTACTTTTTTTTAGTGCTTTGGTATTTCTTTAGCACCTCTCTTTGACAACTATCTATCAAAATCAACAATATCAGCCAATTTCTAAAATAAGTTAATCGAATACTAATAGAAATTGTAGAGATACATTTAATAATAAACATGTTTTGAATAATTTCCAACAAATTCCTGTTTCGCTACGATTTTTATTATTATTACAATTTATTCAATAAAATACCAATCAAATTATTTAGCGATTAGTTTAAAATATTAAAATATGAATATTACGATTTAATTGAATTTTCTGTCTAGTTATCATAATTAAAACTAACATAAAACAACAATATTCAACAATAAAATGTTTTTAAACTTTGTAATTAACGCAATTTTTCAACTTTAGAAATAAATCGTTTTTAATTGAATTAAATTTTGAGGGGTAGATTTTCGAAACTAATTTTCGAATTTGTGTAGAAGCAAACAACTGAGCCTCTAATTTCATATATGTATATCTAAAGGGTAATAATAGGGAACAGATTAATCTAGATAACAATCCACCCTTCTATCCGTTTCAATCCCCATTATTCTAACTGTTATTATCTAACAATATAATCATAGCTACTGAAAATAAATCTATTAAAAAAACTAGAAGTTGTCAGATAATTGTGGATTAATGTTGGGAAAGTGAGATAGAATTAGTCGAATTAGAATAAAAAAAACAACATAAATTCCTATATCAACCTACAAGATTCCAATAGTGATAAAAGAGGATAGAAAGTTAGAATAGACCACCTAGTGTTCTGCTAATTATTAAATAAATTCTCCACACACAAACTTCGAAGACAAATTGAACTTGAAAATTAACAAAATATTTACGCTTGTTCCACTAATAAATTTAAAAAAAACTAAAAGTACTACAGTAACAGATTTTTTAAAATTTATTTTAACGGAAACAGAACTGAAAAGGAAATGAAATGAAATAAAATTAACACAAATAACACTTGAAATAGAATTGATAATTTCCATCGATTTTCCGGAAAACTAATAATATCACCGCAAATTTCAGATAAATTTGGAAAACTCTTCAATTGCTTTAAATTGTGAGAAAATTATTGAAAAATCGACAATATTTCCTAAGCTATAAGGTAAAATATGAAATTTTGTCAAAATTCTAGTGTAACTCAAAGTTCAATTCGAATTTTAGAAAAAAAATACGTCTTCGGATAGTCCTTAAAATGGTCTTTCTAATGATGTTTGAGTTGTTACTATACATCATCAAACAAGGGAGATATCGATTATTAAAATTTTTTTGACACCGAATTGTAGAAAAAGATGTGATGTAGTTTCTATCAATTTTCCAGAAAATGAACGAATCTACTAGAGGATTTTTTAAAGATTTGAAAATCGCCTTCAATTTGCTATAATTTGTGAGAAAATTACTGAAAAATCGATAATATTTCCTTAGTTATAAGGGAAAATATGGTGTTTTTTTTTGGAAAAACACGTACTCAAAGATTTTCTGGTGTAACTCAAATTTCAATTGGAATTTTAGAAAACAAAATACTTCTTCAGATACTCCTTAAAATGCTCTTTCTAATAATGTTTGAATCATTACAATATATTACCAAATAAAGGAGATATCGATTATTAAAAATTGTTTTTTTTTGACGCCGAATTGTAGAAAAAGATGTAATGAAGTTTCTATCAATTTTCCAGAAAATGAACGAATGTATTACAGGATTTTTTAAAAATTTGAAAAGCTCCTTCAATTTGCTATAATTTGTGGGAAAATCATTGGAAAATCGATAATATTCGCAAAGTTATAGAAGAAAATACGATTTTATAGAAAAACACATCTTCAAGATTTTCTGGAATAATTCAAATTCAATTGGAATTTACGAAAGCAAAATACGCCCCCAGATGCACCTTAAAATGCTCTTTCTAACGATGTTTAAATCATTACTATACATCATCAAACAAGAGAGATATCGATTATTAAAATTTGCAATCAAAAAGAGACTTTAAATCTTCAATAATTCAATAAATTCGTATTTCTATCAGAAATTTCCGTGAAATATCCGCTTGAAAAAACGCAAACCTTGCGGAAATTCCGCAATTCTAGACCAGAAACAGAGATCCGCAACTATAAAAACTACCCACCTACCTCAATATTTTATCAAACGATAATCGTAGAGAAGTGTGAATTATTAATGCAAACCACCATATAATATTAAATATAGGGGTGATATTAAAGGTGTGGTTCGAAAATGAGGGGTTGAACCCTTCTATAACATCGACAACGATTATTATTATTATTACAACACTAATACAGACATTTATAATTAGCAACGTTAAAGCTGTATTGAATATAAAAGAAAACGACAAATTTTAGTTCAATGATACGGAAAAATAACACAATAACCACCCTTATATAAACTATAATAATACAGATCACGAGTTGTATTAATCACTTAAACTATGTCACATTTTTGTTCTTGAGGGGATAGATTTTAACAATATGACCAGTATGAATCATACAAGTTCGTTGATATTTTGATTCAATTGGAAAATTTCCAATAAACAGAAACGTATACACAGCGGTCAAATGATCAAGTGAAAAAAAATATTACTAAAAGATAGAGATGAAATGTGTGAAAAATGTAGTAATGAAGTTTTCAACGAGTCTTTTAGTGGAAATTCTGTTTAAAATATTGTTACACAACCATTTTTCTATTGATTTATTTACTTAACTTTCCCAAGCAATTTGTTTTATTCAATAACCGCATTTTTTCTAAAATTACCATCTTTAGAGCCAATTTCTAATCAATAAAAAAATCCCACAATTTTCCAATAATTAGCTAATTTTAACACGAAAATTGGTTTAATTTATTCACGATTTATTTTATTATAATTATAATTAAAACAGATTCTAATCGTGTTCAACAACATGTGTTATTTTTACTGTTGTTGAAACGAAAACTTGTCTAATCCAATTAAATTCGTTATTTCATCCGATCAAATGGTCTATAGACGAAAGAACTATTATGCAAATTGGACATCCACACAAGATAATTTCCACATATTTGTGAGATGTCTCTTGTTCAATCGTCTGAAGGAATTTCGTAATTTCTAATAGGAAAACACGATATGGATATAGAATTAGAGAGAAAAAAACAACATTAAAATACTTGAAGAGTAAATTAGCGGCACTCCTTTTCTCTTTCAACGCGTTATTAATTATTATAAATTGTTGTAATGAAGCAGAAAAAATCCAAATCTCTGTCTCTCATATCAACAGGAAATTGCTCTAAATGTGTAAGGAAATTAGTTACAAATGACTGAGATTCCGGGATCTAACACCATATCCCGCCATCATCATCATCATCTGTTTTGATTGAAATAACTAATTGTTTCATTAATGTCACAATATAAACGATAACAACATCTTGGCATTTGAAAATTGTCACACTTTATATTGATTTATTTATCTATCAATCTATTTTAATTAAATTAGTTCAGTTATGTAAATAAATTTATAACACTTTGAAATTAGTTGTCGAGATATTTTAAAAGTTCAAATTCACGAAATTGTTGGATCAATGCCTGGATTTTTATTTAAACCAAATTGTAGGTGCAAAAAACCGATTTTTTATTTAAAAACTTATAAATATTTATCCATAAATTATAAAATTTTATAAAAACATGAACTCGACCTCTGTTTATCGATAGAATTCCTAATTGCTATAAAGCGGTTTGTCGCTAATCAAAATCCACACGAATGGATTGAATTGAGAATAAATCAATAGGATTCAATTAAAATAGTTGTAATTTTTTTAAAAATTTCGTTATTGTTAAACAAGAAACAAGCCAGACTTCCCATTTACCTGGTCACGGACACAAACAACCAAGACTATTTTAACCGGTTCTCTTCCTCTCTACACATTTACAATTCTCTTATATTTCTTATTATATTCCACTAAATAACAGCTTGTATAGAAAACATCTCTTTCCCACTTTAATGATCTTCAACAAAGGAATAAAGATGAAGAAAAACGATTCAAGCAATGGTTGGTTTTGCTTCTCTTATTATTCCGAATAGGAGAAAAAGAGACAATATAATAAAAGATAAACCCCAATAACAACAACAACAACAACAAAAATTTTATCAATAGAATCGAAATCCTTATAAACAACCCCTTTTTATTTCTATCATATAGAGAATGTGATGATGTTTTATTTATGGCGTCAATTTCAAGAGACTTGGACTACTACTGGTGATATTCTTCAAAGTTTAATCATACACCACTAAACCCCATTAAAGTTGTTACCCTCCTGTCCGGACAATCTCGTTTCGATTGATTTATTAAAACGATAAAAGATTTAACACATGCTTTAGTTTTTATATTGAAATGAAACAAAATACTTACTCTCTAACTATAAGATTCCACCTGAAACAACAGTAGACAGATTAATTAACATTCAATCAAAACTAATTATAGTGAATTGAATTTTAAATAGTTTCCGATAATTATCGGTAGAATTACAAATAGATAACAAGACTCTAAAAAAACAGTTGAAATTATAATAGATTATCGTATTTGTATCAAATTACACAATCGAATCGACTTTAATAGGAAAGAATTTAATTAATTAAATAATCAACATTATTAGCAAATTAACATGTTTAACTACCTCATTTTTAACGGTTGAAGGGAATCAAATTTCGTTACAATTCATTACATTTGACATTTCCAAATAAAGTGAACGGTGGTTGACCTTTTAAAAAATGCGCTCTGAAAGAAAACGGGAAAACTGTGGTCGAAATATATACGTTTTAAAAATCCATAATTTCGGTTGTTTTTTATTTCAAAAAAAAAATCAATTTGGTAGCTTTTTCTTGTGTTGTAATTTAGAAAACTACAAACAGAACAAAGGATTTTATTGCCACTTTCGCAGTTAGGAACACAATTTTATAATTTGCTGTTATATCACGCAAACATCATTTCCTGCTGATTTCTTTCCTCTCGGTTTTCTTTGTTTGTTTTCCTCTTATTATTTCTATCATAAGAACGATAATTAAAACATCTTTATATAGAATTCATTAAAAAAATTAATATTTAACAAAAAATTTAAATCCTTTTGTAATTTATAATAAAAACTGTTGCAATAAATTCATGTTAACTACAGAAAAAAAATCATGACTTGTGATATTTTCGAGTGAAATGTGGGCGGAAATTCTGATCGATTTGTCAAACTATAATTTTTTTATTTTTTTTCTATTCCATGGGAATCTATCTAGAAAGCAAATAAGACATGTTAGAACAATTAGAAATCGTCCAATTCATTTCAATTGAATTCCATAAATAGATAGTTTTCTATTTGCAATACCGACTACTGTAATTTCGATGTAATAACAGAACTAATAATAATGAGAGTAATAAAATAAAACGAATGCGAAGAGGTCGATTGGAGTTGAATGGGTCAATCCCATGACCCTTTCTCGTTCTCTCTAACATTCTATTTAGATAATCAGTAAATGTATATCTATCTCTGTTTTTTTTAATAAAAATTTATATTAAAAACAACAAGATGGAAGCTTGAATTCATCATGTCCATTTCGATATTACAACTAAGCAACATAATAACATTTACATTGCTATATCCATTATCAAGTGTCATCATATGATGTTTATCTTATATGATGCATAACTGTTTAGTAATTTTGTATTGCTACGTGTATTACATCTCTATGGTGTACATAACAAGACCATCAAGGCTATTTTATTATACAAACAGGAAAAAAGACGTTGTTAATAAATTAATATAACAAGAAATTATTTTAATTAACTACTTAAAAAAAGATTAATCGTATTTGCAGAAAGTCTCAATTAAAACAAATAATTAAACAAATTTACTACATCATCAATTATTATAACTGATGATTTGGAGTGGATTATAAGTGGAATACAAACCGACATACCGGAAACAATCTAATAAAAGTCTCCATTGTAAAAACGAGAAATCTTACAGAAGCGTCACAACAGAAACAGATTCGTTTTAACGGAAATAGAACTGAAACGGAAACGAAACTGTAAACAGAAACGAAGAAGAGTAGTACAAAAAACTTGGAGTAAAATTCTTGAATTTTCGACAATTTGCTCGGAACATTAATCTTAATGGGAAATTCTTGATTGTGAGAAAATCATTGAAAAATCGTTAATATTTGGTAACTTTCAAGTTTTAAAACCTGGTATATTTTCGACACCCAATTGAACAGAAAGGTGTACTGTAAATTGTCCAGTTTCTAACAATTTTCCGGAAAATCAACGAATCTATTAGAGGGTTTTTTGGATATCTGAAAAGCTCTGTCAATTTTCTATATATTGTAGGAAAATCATTAGAAAATTAATAATATTTGCTAAGTTATAGGGAAAAATAAGTTTGTTTTTTTTTGGAAAACATAAGATTTTCCGTTGTAACTCAAGGTTTAATGCCAATTGTTCAAAACTAAATATGTCTGCAAATGCTCCTTAAAATTACGTTTCTAATGATGCTCGAGGCATTACAACAGCTCATCAAACAAGAAAGATATCGATTATTAAAAATTATTAAAAACTGATATTTTTTTAGAAAGAACGTAGGCCCTGTAGTTTCTATCAATTTTTCGGAAAATCAATGAAACTATTAGGGGATTTTTTAGAGATCTGAATTTTCAGATTCAATTTTCTGTATAGGGTAAAGTTGCCAAATATCGTCCCTTAGCCTAATATCGTCCCCTGTGATATCTGTGATAGCGTGAGTCTATCATATGCAAAAAAAATTTTAAACATAAGCTTTATTAGGCAATATTTGTTTGTGATACTTTAAAAAATTGTANATTATTGAATAACAGTTAGAAAAATTACCAACAACATTCCATTATTGTAATTTTTCCTTTTTCGGCCACTTCTCGATGTACTTACATTTGACTTGCTAAACAGTTACTTCAACAAAATAACGAACAAGTTTATTTTCATTGTTCTTGTTGTTTGTGTTTTAACATTTTCGAATTAATCTAACAAGACCTTTCCACAGCTTTCAATCAATTTATCCTTACGACCAAAAAAAAAACTAACCAAATAATATAAACGATGATGGATGATTTAATGGAGAGAACGACAAAAAATCCGAGATTTCTTATCATTTTCAACGAAATTACCCCGGAGTGGCGGATATTGATTTTCCAAAATAAACACTAAAACTATGAATTCTTCAACAGCTGATTTTAGTGAAATTGCTTTTCATTATAATGCCTCGACATAATCATTGTAAAACCATCCAGCTATACAAGTTAAACTCTAACAATAAAAACAGTGTGAAGAGGATATGGAGTGGAACAAAATAAATTTGACGACAATTTTGTAAATAGATGTTTTAGAAACAGACAGAGATACAAAGATTAAGAAGACAAAGAAGAAAACAAGTTGAAACTTTCCAACACAGACTTACATACAAACAGATCCAGACAAATAACATCAAGTTCTTAGCAGATCGTTTCAAATGAATAAGGAACAAAAAAGAGTCCAACAACACAAAAACGAAAGAAACAAACGAAATGGTCTTCTTTTCAACATAACAACTCCGGAATTTCATCGTTTCTTTTCTCTTCTATTATTATTATTATGTTTTCCCCATTTTTTTTTAATCTTCACGCAAGATTAATATAAACAATACGATTGTTGGTTTCACACAAGAAAAACGGTAATTGAGATTTCCACCGACAATAATTTCTCTTGTTTTTTTATCAACAATATTTTAATGCTATAACAGAATCGGAAATGCTTTTTTTAATTTGTTTTAACGAAAATTTGCTACATACTGTGAGAAAATTATTGCAAAATCGACAATAACTGCCAATAGTCGAAAATATTAAAAACGTATGTTCCAAGATTTCCTTCTGTAACTCAGAGTTAATTGGAATTTTTCAAAATAAAAGACATTCTTAGATACTCCTTGGAATGCTCTTTCTAACGCTGCTATATTTATTACAATAGCTCATCAAATAAGGGAGATATCGATTGTTGAAAATTAACACTTTTTAAGCACAGAATCCAAGACAATTTCCCGGAAAATTAACAATTCTATTGGAGATTTTGAAATCACTTTCAATTTACAAAATACATTGAGAAAAATTGGTAATATTAGCTGAATTATAAGCGAAATATGGCAAAATTAGAAAAAAAGGGGCTCCAAAATCAACCTCTATAACTCAGAAATCAATTGGAATTTTTGAAAACAAAATACGTCTCTGGGTGTTCCTTAAAATGCTGTATCTAATGGTGTTTAATCATTACAATGTATCATCAAACAAGGGAGATATCGATTATTCAAAATTAGTACTTCTCAAGCACAGAAAAAGAGCTAATATACGCTCCAGTTTCGGCCAATTTTCCGGAAGATTAACAAATCTATTGAACAATTCCTTGGGGGTCTTAAAAAAATTTTGAATTTGCAATATACTGTGAGAAGTTGATAATATTTACTAAATTATATGGAAAATATGATTTTTTTTCGGAAAAACACGTACTCCAAGATTTTCCGCCGAAACTCAAGATTCAATTAGAATTTTTCACAACAAAATACATCTTTAGATACTCCTTAAGATGCTCTTTCTAATAATGTTTGAATCATTACTATACATCATCAAACACGGGAGATATTATTATTCAAAATTAGCCAACAAAATCGATGAAAAGGATCTAAGATACGCCCCAATTTCGGCTAATTTCGCAGAAAACTAACAAGTTTATTTGAAAATTTCTGAGGGGTCTTGGAAACTTTTTCAATCTGCTATACAGTGTGAAAAAATCATTAAAAAAATAGATATTTGTTAAATTATTAGATGAAATATGGAAAAATTAGAAAATAACATGCTCCAAAATTAACCTCTATATCACTCAGAATTCGATTGGAATTTGTGTAAACAAAATACGTCTTCAGATACACCTTAAAATGCTCTTTCCAATAGTGTTTGAATCATTACTATACATCACCAAACAAGGGAGATATCGATTATTAAAATTTGCGGACACTTTAATAAATTCGTATTTCTTTCATATTAACAATTTCCGTTATATATCCATTAGAAAAGACGCAGAAACAGATAAAATAACAATTCATAAATTTTGCGAAAATTTGCGGAACCAAAAACGGAGATTCGTGGCATTTCTTATGAATATAAACTAAGAAATCTTGGCACAATATCTTTATAGGTCCCCTTTAGATGATTGTTTTTATTGTTAAATTAACTATGACGCCGCCATTGCACCATCATATTCGTTATTTCGATTCTTTTCTCAAGTTGTTAACATTTTACGGTTATCGTCTTGTTTTTGAATATTTTTAAACTATCTATGCAACAATTTAACTTTATTACTTTTAACACACTTTTATGTATAAACTGTATTGTTATTATTATTGTTATTGTTATTACCATTTCAAAAGAAAATACTTCTAGAAAGAATAGCGCAACTTTTAAACATTCTAAAAATGGGGTTTATTCCCACAATATACAAACTAGTAGAAACAAATCAAATAATAAAACGCATCACCTCAAGTCCTAAATAATATTACAGTCACGAATATTGTTGTATTTTAGAAAATTCAAAGAAATGGATTTCCGAAACGTATAATTATGGTAAATTAAATTACAGATTCACAATCCAGAAAATAATAACGAAACTTTAAAGTCGTTTAAAATCAAAAAAAACGACCTTATAAACTTGACTATACTTAACCTTCTCCAACAAAAATAAATACAAGTCTTTTGTTGATTTATACGAAAAAAGTAAACTGTTAATTAATGTGAAATATCCGGTTTTTGTTGTTTATTTACGTGAATTTTTTCGGTGACGATAGAATAAATTTCAGGGGTGAAAAGAAACAGTAATCGGATTGATAGATTTTTTGTGAAATGGATAAATTTTATACTATTATTCGATATGTACAATAGATATAGAGAAAAAAAGTTGTAAATCAATTATTTCATCTCGCAATGTACAAATCTTCTGTTATTACAAAATTTTATCGACTATTTATCGTATTTTAATAGGAATATTGTATACAGAGTAAATTAAATTCTGTTATCTGTTATTTTGATAATAAATCAAATAATAGAGAGAAGAAATTAATAATAATAATTTAATTAAAACAATAATTGGAAAAATATGATTGTGTTTTATGACCTATTGAAATTCACAGAATAGAAACAAAACGTGATAATCAACAATCGTAAATAATGAGACAGGTAATTGTTATCAATTGTGTTACAATTATACACATTTAGAAAATTTTGAAAATGACTTAATTTTAATCGATTTCGGGCGACTTTTATGGATTAATTAAACTTTAGACAAATATCGTACAATGAATAATAAATTTGCACCGATGGCATATGACTAAACAACTTTTCGTGAATCGTATGCTAATTTGAATATTCTACAAAACATTAAAAATTGATATTTTTTCGTTTGAATGAAACACCCAATGGTTACTAATCGTGGATAATTTGCAAATCAAATAATACCGATGAATTAGAAGCGGAAATATTTGGCAAAATATTTCGAATTCTCTCTTGAAATTGTGAATAAATTATAATAAACTCTTGTTATAATAAGTAATGGTAAATATTTGCTAAACTCGGAAATAAAGTCAGCAAAATTACATAAAAGATTAATTAGGCTAAAAACAGCTTCCCTTAAAATTCCTCTACCAATTTACTACAACAAAAAGCTATATAGACTCGATTTTCTATCGTTAAAATTCAATTACGATTCATTGAATCGAATATTGGATTGGTTTGCTAATCAAAATTTTTACGAAAAAACCAACATTGTAATTTCATTATGAATCAACAAAGAAAACAACAATTAAATTAGAAACTTAATTAATCTGATTTCATACAACTGAAAGCTAAATTATAGACGTTTCTATTGAATGACAGTATTAATAGTTTAATTAAAATGGAAAATTGAAAATCCATTATACGTGTGTGTATTTTTAATTTATGGTTAACCATAAAAATGGGGAGATTTCAAGGATTTTCCAACAAAATTCAAAATCACTCAACGATTTATTATAGCCGTCATTACTATTATTTCTGCTACTATTTTAATAATTAATTACCGATGTAAAATTACTATGAAATTAAACTATTCACATTTACATACGCGACGGAAATAATTGGGTATTAAAATTGAAAGCAACACGAAAAAACAACACTAAAGTATAGTTGATTAATTCCGACTTTGCCTCTAGCAGTTTATTATAGAAATGTTATAGATCATTAGAGAAAACAAGCAAAAAATTGTTAATGAACTCTCGTTAATTATCCGATTATTTAAGTTATTGATAATTAAACAAATTCAAAAAAAAATTAGATAAATTTATTCAAGTTCTCTCTAATTTGATGATTATTCCATAAAATAACTGCGCAGTTGAATTTCTGATCTATCAATTTAACTATTTTATTATTTATTATTTAAATAAATTGTTTATATTAATCGTAATTTAAACAATAATCCAAATAATAACGATAGGTGTAGTGTTGAAGAAAATGGAAATATTGTGAGAATTCAATAAGAAATGCACCGTCAGGAGAACGATTATTTGTTAGAAAGTTAATGCACTCATCAAAATGTCAAGATGGGTTGTTGTTACTGTTGTTTTTATTGTTGTTGGTATTATTATTACTGTTGTTGGTATTGTCGTCGTCATTGCAAACTAACCACATTACTTAATTGGAAGTTGAAATTTGTGCAACTCTCTTCTCCCATTTGAAACTTGTTTGTTAATCGACCAGAAAATAACAAACGGAAAACTGCAAATTCACCAATCCAGGTGTTTATATTATTTTTCTAAACATAACTAAAGAACTGGCAATAGATCCAAATACAATTCGGATGATTGCAATATTACACAATATTTGTTCAGTCTATTAGAGGAAATAAAACAGATGTTTATGTTTAGAAAGCGAACATTGAAAATAGAAGAAAAGCTTTTTAACAGAACGATGATAATCTGCATATGGTTCTTTGTTGACATCAATCTTTAAACTATTTTTATTTCGAAAGCTTTACCAACTGAAAGTCTCAATATAAATGTAAATTCAATAACGAATATTCAACAAATAAACTATAAATTTGCTTTGGATTGGATCGTTGACAATATTTTTTCAGATTCGACATAATCAATGAGATAACGTCTGCTAAAATTCGTAAACTTTTACAAATATTTATAAGCTCTATAATCGAATATTTGAAATTGGATAATAGACGATATTATGCTTGTAAATATAGAAAATTCCACATTTCTATTATTGAAGTTTATCGAATGAAAGTTGCCATTAATTGATGATAGGGAAAACCGAATTGCTTGACTGAGAGCAGTGACTCTTAAACCTCTAATAAACTCAACATTTGCCAAGTTTTTGCTTTCTATCATTCTTCTCTATTTACAAGAATGAGTAAATTTAACAACTTTGCCAACAACCAAAAAAACTGTAATAAACCTGTTAAGTGACGTCCTATAAAATACGAAAAGATCTGTTATCTTGAAAGTACGTCTACATAGATGAAAAGACTAAAAATACCTTTGTGAAAAACTATAGAAACGTAATGTGTTCAACAGTTTTCCATCTCTAGATTTATATAAAATTCGAAATGATTGAAACCGAGCTTTACTTTGATCTTGATCCTGGTATAAATACGATAAAGCAGGCCCGGACTGGCCGAAGCGCAGTTTCCGGTGGGGCCAACCGTCATTGGGGGGCCTTTTCAATAGTTAGTAACTCGATATTTCGCTTGTTTTTATAAATATCGCAAAAATTAGAACAGATTTAAAAGGGGAATTTCAAGTTGGATCTAAAGACTTTTGTATTTCGGAAAATTTCGATTGATTTTTGAATTACGAAGGAAAATTTTTGAAATTTCTTGACACTTACACTTACACTTTTTTTTGATTTAATGTCTAAACGATGCTAATATTTTACTAATCGATAAGTAACTCGATTATGTTTGTAAATAGTGCAATAAATAGAACATTAGAAAGATAATTTCAAGGAGCATTAGAGAAAGTCTTGGGCTTTGAAAAATTTCCTTTGAATTTAAAAATGATATAGAAGCATAATTTTTTCTACATTTTGGCCGATAATTAAGCTAATATTACAAATTTATGAATGTTTTTTGCAAAATACACAGAAAATTGAAAGCCTTTTCTAAATTTTCAAAAAATTTTCCAAACGACTTGCGAGTTTTCCGGAAAATTGCCAAAAATTGAAGGACTTATATTACGTACATTTTTTTCGATTTAAATTTTAAGCTGTAACGGTGCAAAACGGCCCTTGGAGTTAAATAAAATAGCATTAGAAAGAGCTTTTCAAGGAGCATTAAAGCAAGTTTTTTATTTTGGAAAACTTCACTTGAATTTCAAAATATAAACGCAAATTTAAAGTTTTTCTAAATTTTGGCACATTTTTTCCATTTTCGCAAATAATTAGGCAAATATTAACAATTTAGGAACGATTATTGCACAGTACATAGAAAATGAAAAGCGCTTTCCAAATTTGCAAAAAATGTTTTAATCGACCCTCTAATTTTCCAACAAGTTGCCAAAATTTGAAGCGTCTGAATTACATCCAGTTTTAGATTTGATGTCTAAACAATGCTAATATTTAGTAATTGATAACTTACTTATTTTCTTAAATATTTCCACAAATGAAACAATATTAGAAAGAGCATTTCAAGGAGCATTAAAGAAAGTCTTTCGTCTTAGAAAATTTCCCTTGAATTTGGCATTATAGACGAAAATCTAGAAGCATGATTGTTTCTATATTTTTGCATATTTTTCTATATTTTGGCCGATAATTTAGCTAATATTACAAATTTACAAATAATTTTTACACAATACGTAGAAAATTGAAAGCTTTTACCAAATCTCCAAGAAATTACCCAATAGGCGTGCGAGTTTTCCGGTAAATTACCGATAATTTCCGACAATCGATTTAGAGACGAAACTCGTTTATTTTTGGAGATAAGCAAAATAGTATTAAAAAGAATGCACATTAAAGTTTTTTAATTGGAACATTGCAACTTTCCAATTCCGTTTTGATCATTAGAATCTATTGGAAAATAAACGAGAAATTGTTGATCAAACTCTGTCGCACGCTACATCGGGCCCGCAATATTCCAATCCGTTACTGCCATAAATCAGCAAATATTTGTGCATAAATACTCTTTATAGTGGTGTTAAAAAATTAGAAATAATGCACTTAAGTTTTAGACCAACATATAAATCATGAGAATAAATATTTGTAATTTTTATGGATGTAAATAGATGCTCTCACTAAATAAAAAAAACCAGAACAAACTGGTTATATTGTTTTTATCATTAAATAAAATCACCACGATAATAATAACAATAGAAAATAAATTAACTCACCTTATTTGTTATAATAGCACGGTGTATGTGTGTATGGTAAGACAGAATTAGAATTTCAACGATTCAAATGATAAAAAAATTAATATTATTATTATTGACACTGACTTTTTCAATCACCGATTGTATAAGTGGATAACTACTACATTGTAGGAGAAATAAATAGGAATAAAAGGCACTTTATAAAATTTACTCTACACACACACCTACACATAAACACCCACTTTTCGTCGTCTAATATAGAGGGTTGATGGTATAGAATAGGATTAGAAAAAGAAACACCAACAGCAACTCACCTGGAACAAAACAAAAATTATATTCAATTAAAAATAATAACTATTTTACATATATACGTATAATTGTGTCCATATAATTGAAGATTTTTATTACGATTAGTTCGAGTATGTTGTGGAATAGTAGGGAACCGCAAATCCGGTAGAAATCCCCCCATAAGGATGAATTTCCGTTCGGACTCTTATCAAAATTTATAGAATTTGAACGCAACGATAGAGATATTAATAAAAAAAAAAAATTGACTGATTAAAGTTTATCTAAAAATTGAAAATTCTGATTTATAAATTTGGTGATATAAAATTTATCATTCAACAAGTCGATTAATTAATTCGTGTAATTTTAACATAATTTATTTAAATGCCTTTAGCTGTAGTTATTAGATTTATTCATTTAAAAACTGGTTCGTTTTTTCGATTCAAACTTAATTATTTAATGCATTTGAAATTACTACCAGTATTACTTCGTTTTATTTTAATAAACATGATGATGATGATAATGATGATGAAAGATGGATATGTATTATGTATGACATTTAATGACATGGAGGATATTCGAGTTTTGAATAAATCATCAAACGATCCATTTTAATCAGAATATTCATGTCCAGAAGTCGTTATTTTCCTTTTATGTTCAAGCAATTGCAACGAAATTTTAAACGATAACCAGATTTCTACAATAAGACAGTTAATTAACTCTCAATTGATCAAGTTCGCTTAAAAGTGGGATGAAATTTTCGGTTAACTATACATGGTGAATTAGTCCATTGACATGTCGATTAAACGGCTTTAAGGGGTTGTAATAGATTGTGGTTATAGTAGAAACACCTCGATCTACATGTCAATGTGATTCAAGTTAAAATACAAGAAAATACAGGAAGTATACAACAGGATAGGGGGTGGAATCGATTTTATTTGAAATCTTATGCTCGAAATAAAAGTTGAAAAGAGATAAAAGGAGTCGGGGTAGAAGAAGCGATATTACTTCTACTTCTATTGCCACTTGAACGATATAAAACGGTAACGTTCACTTAATTCTACCCCTTATTTATATAACTATAGACCGGTGGCGATAAGACTGTTATTTTCAAATATAATAGAGAATTTACACATCACTGTAATCGATAAATCTTTGATGGTTTTTTAATAAAGACAGCGGATAAAATGTCGATGAGACGAAATCTGATATGTGCCGAACCATTCGATAAAAATCAATTGACCGTTACAAAGAGATATGAGCACGATCTATTATTGCGTTATTCTTATTATAAAACAAGAATGTTCTAAAAATTATGGAAAAAATTATGAAATGCCTCTCACTCGATTACAACTGCAGTTAAAGGATTCACTCTTGACTATTTTTTTAAGACAGAATATGATTTAATCGGTTTACTCCGATTGTATAACCAGAAATTGCTATTTAAACTGAAATTTATCGAGATTTTGAGCAATAACGCAATTATATTAAACAATAAAATACAAATACAAGGCCAATTTTAAAGTTTGTATTGAATTTAATTATTAGAATATTGGCAATGAAAAATTGAGAATAATCCGTTAATTTCGAATTCCATAATAAAAAGATTAATGTCATAGAAGTCTGAATATTATTTGTTATTATTTGAAATTGTAATTAAAAATTAATGATAGTAATTAATTTAGTTTTATAACCAGTTCGTGTCGACTTTTATATGGATTATTTATTTATTCGTTTTTCTATATTTAAATAATCGTCATTGTTCTAATAACAGAAAGAAACAATTAACAAGTCATTAAAAATCGAATAATACTCCTACTAAATTGAAGATTTGTTGAAAGCAATCGAAAATACATTTTAATAATATTAATCAACTTTTTTTATAAACTTCGATTAATGTAATAAAATTTTCATTATAAATAATCATTAATTTTCTATTTACAAGAGACTAATGATAATGTTAGCTTTTAATTTTTTATAGACAATTTATTTTAACCTTTCCTTTTTTGTTTAAAAATAATATAAATAATATCAAGAAAATTCCGTTTTTTTAACCTTCTATCACCCATCGTTACATCATAAATTACTCTATTATCAATAATTATATTGAGTGTAGTTGTAATAAAAAACAAACGTATGAAAATTACACAATTTAACAATTAACATAATTTCAGTGTTGTTGGAATGATTAGCAATTTTCGCAGTTTTACGCCAAAGGAAAACAATTCGGAACTATTTAGAATTCCCAAGTACACCATTTACATCCTCGTAAATTTATAATTACGGTAATTATTAAAATAACGATTCAGTCACATTTAAATATCATAAATTCTAATCAAATTAACATTCCTGTATTCTTAGTTTTCCTTTTCATTTCCACGTTTTAATAATTTATGAATTTGAAAGTAATTTTTCACCTTCCTCCCTCTTTATATTATGGATTTTTAGAATCATAATAAATCTTTTGAATCGTGAACGAAAATCGAACAAAAAGAATTAAAAACGAGTAAGCTAGCATCTCTACTCCCTAGTAGGTGTTTTATATCATGTAACAATAATGATTTAAAATGACTGCTATATAAATTATTTTAGCACAACAGGCGTCATAAAACAACGCACAAATATATCCTGTCTATGTTAATTTACTCAGCTTGACTTCAATAAACAACAACAAAAAAATTAAACAATCCATCAATTAGTATGGTAACGTTTGAAACTTTCTAGAGTGCAAAAACAACCAAATTGTTAAGTTTGGCAGAAGTTGTTCGAATTGTGTCATTCACCTCTAAACCTTTCTAACTTTTATAACTGGAAATTTAGAAGAAAAAAAGCAAAATCATTACAATTAATCAAATATGTTTTAATTAGATTAGATTAGAAACGCGCCTACATTCCATTTTTGTTGTACAGGTACAAAGCCAACAAGAAACCTTTAAATTTTTATGAGAAATTGACCGATTTTATAGCGCCCGACCACATACAAATAGATAAAACTAAATTGGAAATGTTCAAATTGATAGAAACTCGAAAGATTTGTAGATTGGCACGTTAATAATTCGATTAGATCGGTCATTTCTCAAATAATCAAACAGTTCGATCATCTATCACGCCAATTCTGGTCGAATTTCAAATTTGGATAGATGAAATGTGACAGAATATTATCTAAAATTTGAAATTAAGTCGACCAAATCGTAGATTACAATTTTTCAATTCCAAATTTCTAACCTCAAAACTTCAATTTGGATTATATTTGTATTAATCAGCTTCGAATATTTCAGGTAAAATAATTTATTTTAGTCTAAAATAATCGACACAGAATAAAAGTGACAACTTTTTGAAATACCAACAATAACCCAGGTTTTGGATGTCCAATAGAAATTGGAGATTTTAAATTGCGCGCCCATCGATAAATGGGTTGCTAGCAAAATTCCCCAGATAAATTTCTAAATTTGATTAATATTCATATTCGTGTATTTTGTAGAATTAGTGAATTAGTTTTCGAATTTTAATGACTTTTTCATTAAAATATGTTTAATTTTTAATTTGCACAGTAAAGGACATTCCCTTCAGAATAGTGGGGTAGATTTTTGAAAGAAACGGTCAAGGTAATCGATAAAGTTGAATAATTTTAACAAAGAATACTCAATCTATTAAACTAAATTCACATTATATTTTGGTTATCCAATTTAATTTTTTCAAAATTTGTAAGACAAAATACCAACTTTTAAAGTTGGTATTGCAATTAATTACAATCATTTAATAAAATATTGACAAAAACTCAATAGAAGTCCCAGCTTTTACAAATTTAATCGAGTCTAGTAACTTTATCTATATTTAGTTGGCAATAAATTAAATTACATTGGTATTTTAAACTTCTAAATCATTGGTTTTTTTTTGAAATTGTGCGCCTTTCTACGACCAATGAGATTGTTTCCAAATAAAATCCGATTGGTACCGATGAGAATCGAGTGACTTTTCAAACATTACATTGGATAATTTCCCGGTAATTCCCCTAGAGACAATATTTGTAAATTTCAGGGAGAACATTAGTATAATAAATAATTGCATTTTCAACGAACATTTTATAAACAGACCGAGACAAATAGACTTGTTGACAATTTCGTATTAAATCTAGAGCTTTAACATTCCAACAATTGAGAAATTTCGACATATTTTTGTGGAATAACCGGAAAAAAAATTGGGCGTTAAAACAATAACAAAAGTGAATTGAAAAACATAAACAACCCTTTTTACAACAACAAACAACAAAAAACACCCCCATCCAATTGTCGTATTTACTAGTTTCAATTTCAACCAAACATCTCATAGATAATTAACTTGTTGGCAAAGCTTAACCATTATTATCAACATGACTATTATTATCATTTTAATGTAAATAAACTCATTAATATTTTGTTAATAAATGGATAATTCGCTAGTACAACACAAAATAAATAAACGGATTTTGTTATTTGTACATTAACGAAACGCAGATAATTACGTGTTGGATTAATATCGCTAACAAAAAAATAATTAGTGCGATAGATTGATCGTAAATAATAACACAATTTCACCCTATTTCGGTTCTAAATTAAATAAATTAGATCATTTTATATATTTCTCGATTATTTAAACTATAATATCAAAGAAAGAGACGAAGAATATCCTTAAAACAGACAAAAACGAACACATAAAAAGCTCAAGCTCGTATAATCACAAAATGGCTTCCCTCTCCGGTGTATATGTGTATGTGTGTGTGTGTATTATAGTCGTGTCGCAGTCATCGTGTCGATCGAACCGTACGAACGTGTCTTGTTTACAAACGTTAGAAAAAGACAGATATCTATATTATATTCGTATTAAACAAAGATAACAATACGTTGATACTTGCAATATTAGAAAAAGATGGAATTCTACGTGTATATGTAGATAGAGATGGAGAGAACGCACAAGGCGTCAGCCGCTGCCGAACTTTAAACGAACAATTTCCTTTCAATACACCCGACAAGGATAGATATAGAAATTTGAATTGTATAGAATTCTCCCCTGTTATTCACACAAAATACACATAATAGAACAAGATAGTTTTGTTTTTTTTTTTAATTTTCTCGATTCTAATATAAATCTACTAACCAGCTTCGGTTGATAAGTAATTATACCCCACTGCACTTCACTATAAGACGAAGATAACGATAATTTACGATCGTTGTTGTTGTTGTTGTTATAATCCGTTGTTGTTGTTATTGGGGGAAGATAGGGGGAATTCGCGAACACACTACTAGAACACATCCACTGATAGCCACTCATACGTGTTGGAAGAATAAAACTATCACACTAGACACAACATAATTGGGTCGAATTAAAAATAAAACTATTAAACTAATTAATTGATTTCCTTACACTTGAATTAAATCAATTCTTGTTTACAAACACTGATTTTATTACGGTTTTTTTTTTGTATAAAATTCACACGCACCGTCCATAACAGAGACGAGATACAACACCACAACGGCCAACTGACAGAGAGCTTTTGCTAAACTGGCAACGATTCGAGCCGATTATAGCCGATGTTGATTATAACAAAGAACGATCGTTTGTATATTAACCGGCATAGGCAGCAGGTTTGCTGCTGTTTTGTTACATACATAGCCGACTTTGTGAATAAACCCATTTATAAAAGAAATTATTTGGAATTCTTTTTAATTAATTTTTCTCCTTTATATTATAAAATTCCCTCTAATTACACACGATAATTGGATTTAATTTAAACGAATCCTATTATGTGCACAATAAAACTGTTTAATCTCGGATCATTAGCGAGATTGGGGCCACGAATTCCGAAAAAATTCGAAAATCAAGTTAGTTTCGAAATCTACCCCTAGTTGATTCACAAAAAACCGAAAGCGACCCGTATCAATATCAGAGACATCGGTGACAAATTAGTTATGGAATTATAACCGCAACCCTTCTAGATTTTTATAAATAATTCATGATTTTGCTAATCTTTTCGACGACATGTTTCGGTCGTTTGCAAATCTACCTGGCTTTCTGTTTATAGATTCGTAGAATTTCCAAACTGGAAATTTTCTCCCAAATTGTGACTAACATCGAGGCGCAACAACTGGGTGGTCTTTGGAAATTTCGACAAATTTATCGATTTTCAATCAAATCAAATTTTTTATCGCAATATCCTTGAATTAGCAAAATTAAATTCCATATGATCAAGATACCGTTGATTGTAAGCATTAGCGAATCAAGTAGGTGTACGTCAAAGTTTTGACGTAATTTTGATTAAACAAATTCAAATTTGATTTACAAAAATAGATTTTCTGTTTTATGACTCATATTCGAAATTTGCATCAATTTTAAAACCAGAAATACTTTACGATTCTATCCCCCAATTAAAAACACCAAATTTCCAATAATTGTCAAATATTTGACGTATGCCTACTTGATTCGCTTATAAATCAATGTTTAGTCAAAGGTGTTGTGATTGAAGGGTGTATTTTAATTCGTTTTACACGCTTCATGGTTAAATTTAACAAATATGAACCAATCTACGACACTGCAATTTAAAACATAGCCAACTGTAAGTGTTAGAATTTTATAGAATTTTATAATAATAGTAAATTTTTGAAGTTTACATGACGTAGAAATGTTCGTGACACATATTGTAAAAGTACACTTAATCCATACACATGCATGCCTAGATATGTTTACATGTTATTTAGGTAGATATAAAATACATAAATACATATGTATTTATATCTAGAAATAATAGAATGCCCTATTGTTGCGCGTAAACCTAACAAAACTCTAATCTATTGTTGTTTATTGTGTAACAAGATTCATTCAATAAAAGTAAATTACTATTATTCAATTAAACAATCAATAAAAATATAAAATCTGTACCGAATCTATCTAAATTTGGACAACTTGACCAATACCATAGCTACGATACACTTCTAATAGACCATTATCATAAATCACCCTGTATCTAGTTCACTTATTGTTCATTTAAAAAATAACAAATGTATGCTTTATTATTTGCGCTCGTTCTTAGACTTGTGGTGGAAAATGGGGTGAAATTAACCCTTCAAGACAAATTATAAAGTTTTACAAAAGCTGTATTAAAATGCAAGCTAATTTTCCATCATTTTGTGATGCTGATATGCTAATTTTATGTAATTTTTAACCCATAATTAAGATAATCAACACAATTTTTTAAGGGTTAATTATGGTCCATAATCTCGATTTGTATGTCATTTTATTGTTTTATTGTTATCTTTATTATTTGAAAGTTAACTTAGACACAGGCCCGGACTGGAATTATATTTTTTTTAATTTTAGAGATAATTTTGATAATCAATTTCTCGATTGTTTTGGGGGTATCACCAAAATTAAAACAGAATTAAAAGGAGTATTTCAAGGTGAATCTAAGAATTTTGTCATTTCAGAATTTTGAGCTACAAAGGAAAATTTTGAAGCATGTTTCTTCGTAATGTTTTACAATATTTTTATATTTTTCCTCATTACTTCATCAATGTTGTTTATTTTTCAACGATTCTAACAGAGTTTATAGAAAATGAAATGGGTTTTTCAAATATTCAAGAAATTTCCCAATCAATTTTCAAGGAAATTCGCAAAAAATTAAGCGCCTCTATTACACTTTTTTCTATTAGGTGTCAAATTATTGGCAATATTTAATAATCGATAATTTGCTTATTTTTGTAGGTATTGCAAAGAGCCGGGCAGCATTAGAAAGAGCATTTCAAGGAGCATTAGAAGACGTTTTTAGTTTTGGAAAATTTCGCTTGAATTTCAATTGATAGACGAAAATCTAGAAGCATCGTTTTTACTAAATTTATACACATTTTTCTGTATTTTCGTCGGTAATTTAACCAATATTATAAATTTACGTATAATTTTTGCACTGCACAAATAAAATGAGAAGTACTTTCCAAATCTCGAAGAAATATGCTAGTTTTCCGGAAAATCGCCAAAAATTGAAGGGCTTGCGTTACACGTTTTTTCGCTTTAGAGTCGAAATAATACCGCTATTTGATAATCGATAACTTAGTTGTTTCCGTAAATATTGCAACGAATAGAACAGCATTAGAAAGAGCATTTCGAGGAGCATTAGAGAAAGCTTTTCTTTTTGGAAAATTTCACTTGAATTTAAATTTATCGTTGAAAATCTAGAAGCATGATTTTTCTATATTTCTGCAAATTTTTCTACATTTTGGCCGATAATTTAGCCAATAGTTTAATTTTATAAATGATTTATGTAGAGTTTATAGAAAATGGAAAGCGCTTTCCAAATCTACTAGAAATTTTCCAATCGTCTTACTAGTTTTCCGGAAAATTGTCAACAAATAAAAGCCTATTTTTCAATTTGATCTACAAACAATTCTAATATTTTAATAATCGATAATTTGCTTATTTTTGTAAGTATTGCAAAGAGCCGGACAGCATTAGAAAGAGCATTTCAAGGAGCCTCAGGGCAAGTTTATCGCTTTGGAAAATTTCACTTGAATTTGAATTTATAGACGATAATCTACGAGCATGATTTTTCATTAACTTTTTGCACATTTTTCTGCAATTTCATCGGTAATTTAGCCAATATTACTAATTTACGAATAATTTCTACATAATAGACAGAAAATGGAGAGTACTTTTGAAATTTCAAAGAAATTCCCCAATCGACCTACCACTTTTCCGGAAAATCGCCAAACATTGCAGTATTGGCCATTTTTTCGATTTAGTATCGAATCGAAAATTCGCCAGATCGACATCTTGAAATCTTTATAATTCCGATTCCGAAATTTGAATGAACCACCAGGGCCAAAATTGTCCAGTCCGGTACTGGCTAGACATTCTACAGTTGAACAAATGAGTTGAAAGGTGACTAAAAAAAATGTAAGTTAATTATCGTCATTTAATTTCTACGTAAATTAGCAATAATTGTTGTTTAAACGATTTAAACTTACCTAACTGCATTTTCGTGTTAATCTTAAATAAAATACACACAAGTTATGATTTAATGACTATTACAATAATTATGACGATGATAACGTTATTGTTTTTTGATAATAATGATAATAATGACGGATATTTATCAATTATCATTGTAAAAAAGCATAAACTTGTAGTTGTATTAAAATAAAGTCTATCCAAATAAAACAACACCAAAGAAGAGAATATGACTAATTACGTGTATAATTTTACGCAAACAATAACAAATAAAATACATTTCTGTATAAATAGAAAGGAATAAAAATAAGACTCTATTTTATGGTTAATTAATAAAAATTCAAGTATTAATAGAGGTCTCGTGTTGTTCGAATCTAACAATAATTATAACGAATCGGAAACCTATTAATTATAGGATTCTTTGACTGCTACTACAACTCTAACTGGCTGTAATTCATCAGTCATGCAACATTTTCAACAGAAACACCAGGGAAAGAATGACAAGAATCCAAAGCTGCATTATAGACTTGAAAGTTTGAAATGATACCTTAATTCTATAATAATAGCGTCTTAAAACTTGTCGATGTTGAGGCGCTTTCAAATGGAAATCGATCGTTCAAATACAAACGGGTTATGAATCGAAATTCTAGACTCGAAAGTATGCAAAGAATACCAAATACGACCCTGTAGTTGTTGTATTTTTAAAATTACAACCACCAAATTGTAGGAAACGAATAATATAACGATAATTATAATCGCACAATATCGATAAAAATTATATTTAATGAGCATTGAAAATTCTTGTTGATTTATTTTATTGGAGAATGATTATGCCAATGATCTAATCGTGAAAAGATTTAAAATATTGCCATATTAGCGGTTTACTAATGACCTCCGCCAATCTAATCGTAAAGTGAATCATCTAAATTCTGGTCTTTCTATACGGGGTGTGTCTAGTCTGTGGGCTAGAATTTGTAAATTTCAAATTTTTAAGAAATTTGGCGAATCTTGAATTATTCAAAACTTATTGGGAATTGTTGGAATTCTATAATTAACTGCAATTAGAGTTGTATAACTATACGATCGTATAAATATATCTTTCAAATGGAACACCTGGTATATAAAAATACGATTATAAATGAATCTATTTCATAATTCCCTCAGTTTATGATAGTCGTAGATAATTAAACGAGTAATTTATTAGGAGACGATTACCATAAAATAGAATATTTCTGAATACTTAAGAAAATTGGTAGGAATTTGAACAAAATACAAATTACAATGAGAATTTCTGTTAAATTTCCGTTACAAGTTAAGTCCATATAGTGTGTATGTTGTACCTAAACAATTTCCGGTCACGTCGATCCATTGATCAAAATGCCCAAGAGAGTTTGTATACAGAGTGGCCCACAATTGTGGCCTTTTAATATTAACAGTTGATTGATGGAGAAAATATTCTAATAATCCTATTAAATTTGTTCCTATTCTGTAAAAAAATTGAATATTTATTTTAAAAATATTTGAGGAATTATAGAGGGGTCCTCAAAGAGCATTAGAGGAAATTTTTGTTTTGGAAAATTGCTAGGTTTGAAATTATAGAAGAAATCTAGGAGCATGATTTTTCTCAATTGATGATTTTTCTATATTTTCGCTTATAGTTTAGCCAATATTGCAAATTTACGAATGGTTTTT